>BGNK01001549.1:95578-139762 GCA_003297005.1 Symbiodinium sp. clade A Y106
GGGGGGGGTGGGGAAGCGCGGTGTGTCATTTGGGTTGTTGCTATACAAGCTTTACTGTTAGAGAGGCTTTGCTGTTAAACAGTTTTTGTTGTTAGAGAGGCTTTACTGTTGGACAGTCTTTGTAGGCTTTGCTGTTAGACAGACTTTGTTTGCTGTTGGACAAGGGTTCCAGGAGTGCCTTGGCTTTGCTGTTAAGCGTTGCTAAACGTTGGCACACACACACACACAATAATACCAAGACCACTCAAAACCAGCCCAAAACTCGAGAAATAGCAGCGTCCAACAAAAAACGCGAACAATCCAAGATTGCGAAACGCCAAAAAACAGTGACATAAAAAAACCCAAAACCAAGCCAAAACTCGGGAAATAACAGCGTTCAGCAAGACAACAGTTGCTAACACAAAAAACACAAAAAGGGCGTACCCCCCTCCGACAAGTAAAAACAGCTCAAAACTCGAGAAATAACACACTCAGACGAAGAAAACACTGGCGTCACCAACCAACCCTGCGCCTACTACTACTANAGGGCGTACCCCCCTCCGACAAGTAAAAACAGCTCAAAACTCGAGAAATAACACACTCAGACGAAGAAAACACTGGCGTCACCAACCAACCCTGCGCCTACTACTACTACTACTACTACTACTACTACTACTACTGCGACTGCCACTTCCACTCCTACTACTACTACTACTACTACTACTACTACTATACTACTACTACTACTACTACTACTACTACTACTACTACTACTTGCAATTGAACGCTGCGCGAGCGTGCTCTGCGCTTTGCGGGCGCTTTGCATCCCGGCACTCGTGAAACTTTGCTAACTCGCATCAACTCTGTGAAAAGACTGCTTTCTCTCATGGAGACCCGTTCTTCTAGACAGCCTCAGGGTTCGTCCTCCCACACCCTAAGTGTGAGTCACTGCGTCCAGTATTCACGCACTTGAGATCAGATGGGTCGTACCTCGACTGAGGCCGGCGCCCTGAGTTCCCGTCTAGTGGCGTCCCACACTAGGTAACTCCTGACTCAAGCGGTGGGCCGTAAGGGTATAACGATGGATGTCAGATGTACCAGACGGCCCGAGTGTCACATCTATTCTCAATGTGTTGTCAGAAACTGCGCTGGAGATGACTGTTTTTCAGTCAAGCTAATTGACAGTGAGTGAAGCCACGGTGCGAGGCATGAGAAGCCTTGAAGACCGCAAAGGTACTTGCAAGCATAATATGGAAGAAACGTCTCCTTCTAGGGTGTGCCACATTGGAGGGCAACAAGGCTGTGCCAGGTTGCGGACATGAAATGAAACCGGGAGGAGCTATCTCCTTCTAGGCTGTGCCACATCGGAGAGCTGTGCCAGGTTGCTGGATGCGCCCATACAGAGTGTGGACCTAGTGCCGCACTTGCACCGACTGGGCCAACGGGTCAATGGCCTAGCATCGCTCGACTACCGGTTCTGTCTCGGCCAAGACTGCGTGCCGTGTCCGTAGCTTTGCCAGTTCCAGGATTGCCAGCTCCAGTCCCAATCCCAGTTGCCGGCTGGAGGCGCAGACTGCTGGGCAGATTCGCGGTGTCGTTTACCTTCTTGATCTTCTTCCTGGTGCGGCTGTGGCCTCTTGGAGCTAGCGGAGGCCGAGGCTGTCGAAGGTACTGCTGCCAAGCATGATCTCCAGTCGTCCTTGTCGCCCTTGCTGTGATAAATGCGCATTTTCTCGGGGGGCGCTTCTCCCCGTCGCTCAGGAACGAATTTGCACATCCGCGAGCCCAGCCCGGGATTCTTGGCAGCCTCGTTGTACACGGTGAGAATGGTAGTAGCAACAAGGTTGAACTCCGCATAAGTCGGAAAATGCTTGGCAAGGGCAGGCTCATGCCACATACCGCTGAAGCACGCTCCCACTAGGCCATGAACCTTCGTCGGCGTCTCGAGCTCCTTGTAATTGTCTCCATGACCAGTGGCTATGGTGACCTTGCCCTCCTTGGTGAGGACTCTGCGCGCTGATGTTGCAATGTCCCATGTGAGGCCGTGCTCCGTCTTCACTTGCTTGATTGCCTCAAACAACGGTGGGACGTGCTTGCGGGCCTCTACGCGTTTCTCCCACAGCGGTTGCTGCTCCTGGTCGGAGAGTCCGCCCAGGAGCACATTGAAACTCGCCAATGCTCTGATCCACTCACCAAGGAGCGCACCGACAAGATGTTGCAGGCCAATGTGGCTGCCATCACGCTCGCGGTGTCTGAAAGGGACACTAGCGGAATGGAGCACAGCTCACAAAGGCAGAATCAGCGATAACACCTTCTCTCGTATCATGGAGCTCATCGAGGGGTCGAGCTACTACCGCAACGACTTGACGGAGCAGGATGTTCTCGAGCTCATACCAAGAGGCCTGGGACTGGTGGAAGTCGAAGAGGGCGGTTACTGGCTATTGCTGCAGATACTGCGTCCGCAAAGACAATAAGTCGATCAGATTTCCTACCGGCAACGGCGTCAAGCCGCACTTTGCGCGCTCCAGGCATGCCTTATCGGCGTCTCAAGAACCGCTCGAAGCCGAGAGAGGATGTCCTCCCCCCCTCCACCTCCAGAACCAAAGGTAATGACCAAAGGCAAAGCCTGAACCCCCGAGCTTCGAGGCCAGCTCCCAGGCGGAGAGCGATGTCTCGCCACCGCCGGCCCCGAGACCCTGGAAGCCCTTCTGCCATTTCCAGCATCGCGTGTAGGCGACGGTCTTTCCCTGCGCGGTCACGAAGTGGTGACCGTCGTTGTCGAAAATCTTCGGCTTCTTGCTGTCATGGCGCTCTTGGAAAAGATACATGGGACCATAGGTGGGGCTGATGTTCCACCCCACACATGGAAGTTGTCCCACGTCTTTCTTCAGCACCTCCCACAGGAACTTGCAAAAGATCATGTATTCCAGGTTGGCCTTGACCGCAAAGACCTGGCGCCCGAAGGCGTGCTGTATGGCTTGGCGCAGGAGGGGATGTTGGGGCTTGCCATAGATGATGCCCTGGAAGATGTGGTCTGCTTTGACCCCTATCGCCATTACCATAAATTCTTCCGGTAGTTGACCCACAGGGACAGGATTGTATCCTGCCCTGTGGGCTGCGGAGGAGTGAGCTGTGCTCCAGTCCGCTGCCATGTACTTCAAAACTTGTTGCCATGGCTCGACAAATCCACGTTTGATGCCGAGAGACAGGCCGCCGTGCTTGAAATGGTAGACGTACCTAAAAATGTCGGCTCTGTGAGCCGGCTGCTTGAGCTTGTCAAGTAAGGCTGTGCCAAAGGTGCCCGCAAGTTCCCTGAGGGTGTTCCGCAGAACCTGATCGTCACAGAATCGTCGGCGGAATTCAGGAAACATTATGGCACTGGCCACGCTTGCTGGCTCGGGCTGCTTGTCGTGAACATACGTCTGGAAAGCAGGTCGGGCACGGGTGCCTGCTGGGACTGCGGCAAGTGGTAGAAACGTAGGCCCCAGGGCCCGCGTCCGAATTGGTGCGCCGCCCGCGAGACTTCACGTAGTGTACTGCATCCTGCGAGTGCCTGGGCTGCCAGCATTTCGACATGCATGTCCTGAGCCCGGGCATTCCAACCCGCCACGACCAGCAACGGGAAGCCAGCAGACTTGTGCACCTCCTCCACTGCTTGAGCCACCAGAAGCGAGATTGCGTGTCCGCAATTTGCGGTCTGAAGTGGCAGTCCCTCTTGTTGTAGAGGATGTCTATGCGCGGGGACCGCTGCAAATTCATGATTTCCTGCTGCTCCAAATTGAAGTCCGAGAAGCCGTACTGCACCCTGCCCTCGATCAAAAGGTCGTAGTTCTTCTGCCGCTCCGGCAGAAGGCTTCTCGACAGTGGTATGAGTCGGAGGTTCAGCGGGTCATCCAAATGGGCTGCCAGCATGTCAGCAACTGGGCGAGACTGATGAGCTGCCTGGAAGCCTTTCAACATGCCAAACTGCCAGTGCAGCAGCTCCAATATAGAGGGCACCGTCGAGCAGCTGATGTTCAGGGCTGCTCCCGGGCAGCTGAGGACGTGCCCCTCGAAAAAGGGGTACGCCCCGTAACTTCGGTTACGCAGCATATACTGCAATGTGCTGTCACTCAGCACCAAGAAAGGTCCCAGACCCGAGGTGGTCGTCTCCGGGTTCATTGCGTCGCTGTCCCATGGGTCCATAGTCCGATTGGCTGTGCCACTGGACAACGTGAAGAGCTGTGCTCGACACACCGCCGCCAAAGCCTGCATGAGTGAGTTCGCATAACAGGAGTTGGCGGTGTTTGACAAAGCACGAAGTTGTGGCTGTTGTGAGGCATCTTCTAGCAGCACTGCTTGGTTGTCAGTGGTACTGTTATGACGTTGCTTCTCCGTTTGGGGTGCTGTTGTGGCTGTGCCACTGTGTTGAGAGGCTGTGCCACATAACCGAGGAGCAAAGAATTTGTTCAGAGGGGGTTTGCCTTAGGCGTGGGCTTGGGCTGCGGCGGTGCAGAGGTGTCCTCCGCAACCCTGTTGCGGAGCCACTGCGAAGAGACCTGATATGCAGAAAGGGCAGGGATGGTTCTTGACCAGCTGGGGTGAGTAGCCGGCGCCAGTCCTGAGGATGGGCCTGCCTGAAATGAGACTTGACCTTAGTATGATCTGGCGTCCAGAAGTTGCACACAAGACATCGGTGTGTGAGCAGACCGGCCGCGTCTCGACGGGCCAGCGCTCCCAGCTGGTGTCGTGCGAGCCCAGCTATGTCCTGACGAAGCTGATGCAGTTGGACCACGTCAGGGTGTGTGCTTTTTGTGCCGTCGTCCTTCAGGTTCCTTAGTTTCTCAGGCTCCGGGCAAGCTCCAGAGAGGAGGTGCTTTCCACTGACGGAACTTGGTGAGACATGCCGAGCATTGTGGCATGCCCGCCACCGCATGGAGCTTTCTGTCAAAACATGATGGGATGAAGCGCTCGATGCTGCCAGGGTGAATGCGAGCACGATGTAAGTGCAAGCCACGTGGCGTCTGAAACGAAGCCCCACAGTCTTGACATGAGTGAGACAACTCAAAATGTCCATATGAGATCATGACTCTTAGATACTTGCTGGTCTGGACCCACTGAAACGCCGGAAAGGTTTTGTTGGGGCCCAGGCGCTATCCTCTGACCTTTTCCCCCTTCGCCGATATGACCCAGCAGGAATGCTTATTGATGATGGTCTGAGCCTCTCTGCCAGCAAGCTTGGCTACGATGACGCATTTACTCTTGTCACCACCAGTTGGTGTGCTTTGACCTCGTCCAATGGAGATGTGATTAATCTGTGTATGGCAAGGAGGTCTCGCTCAGATCGTATGGTGCGGTGTAGAGTGAGGTCATCTGCGTAGCCTGTGAGGAAGTTCAGCACCTGGTGGGCGCCAAACCGGAAGAGCTGGCCAGTCAGGCAAGAGAAGAGAGTGGGAGAGAGCTTACACCCTTGCTTTATACCAGCGGTGGTTTCAACCGACGTGGTGGCTCCCTGGGCTTTCAGGACGTATCTGGATTTGTCATGAAGCTGTGTTTTTTTGATAAAGGCTCTGTTGAATGCAATTAGAAGTGTATGCGGACACGAGAACTGTAGCTACACATCAACTTCGCTCGACGTCCGCCTCGTAAGGTTTTAGGGCTTGTCGTACCTAACGTACGGATGTGTGCGTGTCCATGTTTGCATGTACAGATCGTCNTCGCTCGACGTCCGCCTCGTAAGGTTTTAGGGCTTGTCGTACCTAACGTACGGATGTGTGCGTGTCCATGTTTGCATGTACAGATCGTCCATGTTACTTTATTTGCCGCCGGTCCCATTACCGAGTGTATTGTTTGCGCAAGCCTCCGTGTCATCATATTTACCTGTATGAGCGTCGTCACTGAAACATTTATAATTTATACTGTAAACTCTGTGTCTGCAGAATGTCTGCAGACTGCTCTGGTGTTTCGGATTTAGGGCGCAGCATGTTGAGGCATCAGCTTCCTCGCAAAAGTCATTTGGGCTTGCACCGAGTCAACCGAGTACACGACATGCATGCTAAACTGCGCAGACTCAATCCGTTCGAACTTCTCATAACTGGGCACGATTGAGCTTTGACTAAGGGGAGTTGAAGCCCTGATTTGTACATGTATGCTTTACGCTCCGTCGGCTCCCTCTGACTGAAGAAGGCTGATTATCTCCTGCCTGGAAACTGTGTCGAACGGCTGGCTCAAGTCCAAAGCAAAGGTGACTCCTCCTACAAGGTCCGGGACCTGGGCCCCCTGCTGCAAAGCGTGTCTGCTGGGGGAAGCTTGCTGGAGTAGGGCGCGGGCCTCTCTTAAGTGAGCGACGAGGAGTCGTTCGGCTGTGCCGTTGACTCTTTTCGTCTGGGTGGAGGACAGTTGCCTGTCCTCCGGAGAAGGCGTGGCGTGAGGACCTGACCTCGATACCGAACCGGCTCGCTTCTTGCGACTGTCCTACGACTTGCTGTTTTGAATGAATTCTTGCGTAGTGATGCAAAGTTTTGTGAGTGCACTGGTAGTAGCGCCATCCGCTGCTTTCATCAAAAGACCGAAGCCTAATGACTCCCTCCACTGCACGGAAGTGGAAACCCTACCGCCTACCCAGAAGTGCAATGTTTTAAACAGTGTCTAGGCCCAGGAATTGAGACCTGGCGGCTCAAAACGGCACCTGTAGCAAAAGGGAGAGAGACATGGCTCGGAGGTGGCACAAAGACGTTACTGTTCGAAAAGGGCCAGGTGGGACCTCTAGGACAGCAGTTGCGCCCCGAGCCTGTTCCAAGTCTCTCAACTGCGCGGCCGCTTGAGCACTAGTGGCGGCTACTACTACTACTACTACTACTACTACTACTACTACATAAACACCTACTACTACTACCACTGCTACTACTACTACTACTACTACTACTACTACTACTACTACTACTATTACTACTACTACTACTACTACTACTACGACTACTACTACTACTACTATTCTATTACCGCGAGTACGGCTGCTGCTGCTATGCCTGCTAGGAACTTGCCGCCGGGAAGGTTTCCGATGTTTCCGCGAAAGGCATCAAACAATTCGCGAATAAAATTGTTTCAAGATGCAGCGAGGGCTGGCCGAAGATATGATTGTCACGCCAAGCAAGAACATTCTACGCGAAGTTGATCTGCTCGAAACCAAAGTATGACTTTCGAATTTAGCTGTGATGCGGACACCCTCCCAGTTCCTGCAAGCAACAAGTTCCCTAAAATTTTAGGCTGGGCGGCCAGTTAGGAGGCTCGTCCGCAGGCCTAGTTCTTACACTTTCCAGCACTTAAAAAGTCCAAACTGATGTTGACCCCGCTTGAATTTGATGGTACCATGGACCCGCATTACCATGGTGTTCTGTCAAGATTTCGATTGCTGCACCGCCCAGGTGTCGACTACGCCCTTGCTCTCAAGTGCCTGCCGACGTCAAAGGCGGCATCGTCACCGCCAAAGTTATGCAATTATGATGATGCTGTTTCGAGTCAAAACAGCAATGCAAAGGCCTGCACCTGCGAGGAGAGCGCACAATCTTTTGGTCTTTGGGGCATTGCCGGCTTCCTCGGCAGCTGTTTGGGCCCGTTCTTGGTCGGAGGAGTCTTGTGTTTTTTCCCACAGCCAGGCCACTCGCCTTTCAGCAGGAGTGTACAGGATGGCAGTCATCAGGTTCTCCGATTTGCAAAGATGTCTCGTATTGCATGCCTGCTTCATAAGGCGGTGTTATTGTGAAGAGGGTCGGAGCCTTGCGCAACCGGCTGTGAAATTCGATCTGAGACCCTACCCCTGCTAGAGGCTTATTAGGAGCCTTCATAGAGTTGATTCTTTAAGCTTCATAGGGGAATGTGAGGTCTGATGGATGTGGATTTTCCAATAAGCAGATAACAGACTATTCCGAAATTGAATTGGCAGGCTTGCTGCTTTTTCATTGAACGGCCACAGGGAGACCGACAAATCCGCAACAAGACGAACCTGCAAATGCTTGGGTCCCAAACCTTCGATCACCCAACCGTGCGTGCTGCTGAGCATATAGAGAGGACTAAACCCACATTCCCACAGAAGCAGGTAAGGCGGCCTTTGCAGGCACCATGTCTCCATGCGATGGAGGTCTCCAACCGACAACGAATCGTTACGTAAGCCCCGGCACATGCAATTATTGATTCGTATCAAGCCCCATTCTCGATTCGAGTCTATGGCTATGGATGTCTATGGGCCTGGGACTGCTACAAGTTGCATCGGTTTCTTCCACGTTGTGGAAGATTTTCGAAGATTTCGAAGTGCGGAAGGGGTCGTTTGAGAAACGGTCTGTGGAAGGGCCACGGAAGGGTTGCGGGCAAGAAGTTTTCGGTGATGTACAGAATCAAAGAGAATTGAACAACACCGATCACATCGCACGCACAAAAAAGCTACAGCTACAGGTGGGCAAGCAGATTTCCTGGAACGTGGCCAGCACAAGACGGAAGAGCTGTTTCAGCTATATACTACTATGCAGCCCGATCTGCTGTCAATACTTCGCGGCGAAGATAGAACATAGGCGTTCAGACACCAACATCCTGCCCAGGCCAACAAATGAAGTCTTTCTTGCTTCGGCACTCCGAGCCTAGGCAGCCAGCCGAGGACATGGCAGAGGAGCCATTTCCAGTTCAAGGCATCGGCCCTTCGTGCTCCTACACTCCTCCTATCCCTGCAGTTGCGGTGGGTATCCTTGATCTTTGTTGCTGTCGACAGGGCTACGCTCTTGGCATTCTTGTGGCCGGTGCTCTTCCTGCGCTGGCCGTGATCCGCGCAACCATGTACATTCGAAGGGAAGTTTAGATCACTGTGCGATAGCTCAGCCGGAAAAGTTTGCTGAACGGCTCCTGCATGAGAGGTTGTAAGTACCCGGCTCGCCATCCGCGAAGCTAGGAGGTTACCGATTTTGGGAAGATCGAAGGAGCAAGGAAGCACACAAACTAGCTGAAGAGAGGTTGAGGGTCAAGGAGTCCTTGGCGCGAAGTGGTTTCTCCCTCTGCGTCTGCATCATCCCGAGTTGAGGGTTCTGACACCTTTCACCTTTTGCAGATAAGCACGCATGGACCTCACGCAACAAACGGGAGAGCAAATAAACACGCTTCCCATCATATCTTCTCAGCCCGAAAGTTCTAGACTAAGTTGAAGCAGTCGTGCGGTCTTGCGGGTTCAGCATCAATAATCGACAAGCCAGCCAGAATCCCTTCTCCCCTGCCCTGCCCAAGTGCTCATCCATGCTCATCCTGCTTACTGGTTAACAGGGAGCTCTGAGAACAACAAAGGGGCCGTTGCATCTGGTAGGAGTGCACTGTGGCAGATCCTCGGAAGTTCGGCAATGTTTAGGCATGATTGCTCGTTCTGTTTCGGAGCGAAACCACAGGAAGAGCATCTGCTGTAGGACTGAGCGCTCTGTTGCAATCCGCTCTATGTGCTGAGATCTTTTTTGGCCCTGAGTTCCCAGGAAGCAAATCGCAGACTGTAGACATGTGGAGCGTGGCCCTTGCGGAGCAGAAGTGCCCTCAACCATGAAGCTTTGCAACTAGCCGAAGGGCTTCTATGCATAGCATGGTCAATGCACGAACCTTCCATGACTGTCTTATACTATGCAGTATTGACATGATGTCTCTACTGCATGACTGTACTGTGTAGCCGTATGAGTATAGCTGAAAACTGTAGTTGGGTTGCGGTCAGCATGTCGTCTGCCTCTGAGTGCCAAATATCTCAGCACAGAACCTTCAGGTGGATGCGGTGACGGTCTCTGGAGACAGGGTACGCTTTCTGTCGCAGGTGATATTGACTGCCAGATTAGGCTTTCGTGCTCTCCCTGAACCCCTTCACATCCCTCCACTGTCCAAACAGTGCACTTGACGCCCCTGCGTTACCAGACGTTGCATCAGGTTTTTGAGGGGCCCGTGCGAGCTGGTGCGCACACATTGGCACCCTCCTCCACATCAGGTTTAGGGTGTAGGGCGTTGTTTTTCTCAAGAGTTTGTGTTGATTTAGGGTGTTTTGGAGGGGTTCCATAGGATTGTCTACCCAGCCAGAAGTTTTCACAGGTCTGCCCTCCGCAGCCTGTTGAACAGCTGCGGCCGGCTCTTGACATCTCACGTCAGCAATACGACGCGACATACGCATCCGCTCAGCTGGCTCATCGGCGGCTGCTTTGGCACGGATCAACTCAACAAGCACCTCAGTCTTCCGGGCAAGCAAGCGGAGAAAGTCCGAACAATGCGAGTCCGAGGTGCGATAGGCCGAGCCTTGCCGGCCTTGCCTGTTTCAAGACCTGCACATAACGCAAGGAAGCGGACAGGTCGCTGCGCTGTTGCACTTTCACGGTCTTTAAGAATCAGAACCATGCTGCAGCTTCTGGGTGTTAGATCTGAAGGGACCAAGAAAGTCGTTGGCGTGCTCCTGCCATTCTTGGGCCCGAGCCCAAGCGCCGCCTTGCAACACCGGCATGGCCTGACACGATGGGGTCTGAAGGTTGGTCCGGCTTAAGGGCCGAAAGGGTCGGTACTCAATGATGCGAGCTGAGAAACAGTGAAACGAGTGGTAACTGTAAGTAGACTGTTGCTCTGGGGAGACGCTGTTAAGCAGCTCTTGGTCTGCAGAATCTTATCTAGTTTGGTGCCAAGGGAAATTGGGAGATCCCCCTGCTTCGGCCCACTCTGTCATCGCAACCACGCTGTTTATGTGGCAACTCGTGAAGCACACGGGGCCTGAGCTTTGTTCACAACACGGCGGTCTGTTTTCTGAGACTTGGTCTTCAGACCGAGGACTCCGAGGACTGAACTCTGATTTGTGGGAAGATTCTGGATGGCTGACGGGCTACTGGGGCCTTGAGATCTCACCTTTGAACTGACCCCGAATCAGCCAAATCTCATCCGAATTCGGGTGGGTGTGCCTAACTTGCAGCGGTCATTGACTGTCCTATGTTTCAGTCGGATGGCGAGATGATCCCGGGCGTCCACCCAGTTGATGCGGCCTCGCAGTGTGCAGTGCACCCGGCTGCTGAGATCGATGTGATTCAAATGTCTGTTGAAGCTGGTGCTGCCGGCATGCAGCCTTCTTCATGCAGTGGCTTGACAACCAAGTGGCATGCAGAGGTTTCCTTGCGACCGCTGCAGGCCACCATGCTTGCAGATGCGCCCTTGGTGAAGGGCCGTGCTGCTCGAAGCGTAACAAGTTTGGGGCACCAGTTCGCTGAGTTCGCAGGGGTGCTTGGACCAACACGCTGAGCTATTGTCGGCAGCTTTCGGGTAAACTTCCTTCTCGGTGCGCTCCCCACCGTGCCACAAGCACGACGAGCACATCGTTGAGTGCAGAGGTGATTCGCTCGTTGCCACCACGAGATGTTTCGGCCAGCTGGAATGTCTGCCTCTTGCTTGGCACATCCAAGGGTTCCATGCGCAAGCGCAGGCGGAAGTGCCGGCGNTTGAGTGCAGAGGTGATTCGCTCGTTGCCACCACGAGATGTTTCGGCCAGCTGGAATGTCTGCCTCTTGCTTGGCACATCCAAGGGTTCCATGCGCAAGCGCAGGCGGAAGTGCCGGCGACAGACATCGTGCCTCAACGGTAGCCCCAGTATGAAGTGATCACTGTGGAACTCTGGACCGCTGCTGGCCTTTTGGGGCATAGCATGCCATACATCAGGCCACTGTTGGTCAACCATGGCCACAATTGAAGGTTTCGTTTCTGAGCTGCGCACAGAATTGATTTGGCGGGAACCTGCAGATGACCACCATAGACATAAGGTGACATCAAACTCCTCGCGAGTTGTTGGTGAACGCGCTCTCTGCGTTTACGTTTGTCATCTTAAGCATGGTTCGGGCTAAGGAGAATCATTTGTGAAGTACTTGCCTGTTTTGCTCCGTGAGCGAGGTCTCCACCCACACGCCTGCACTCGTGCGCATCCGGCCTAAGGCGAAGACTGTCCCTGGTTGCGTGCATTTGCGCATTCTTGTGCACGCTGCCGTGCCCAAAAAGATTGCACCCCGAAGGTGTGACAGGATCACCAGTACGCAAAACGTCTGCGAGCGAAATTGACAGAAAGGCCGACATGTGATGATTTGATCGCTGCTGTTTCTGACTCCGACTCTGCCGTGTTCNGCACCCCGAAGGTGTGACAGGATCACCAGTACGCAAAACGTCTGCGAGCGAAATTGACAGAAAGGCCGACATGTGATGATTTGATCGCTGCTGTTTCTGACTCCGACTCTGCCGTGTTCCAGACGGGGCAGATCGACAACTGTGCCTGGACCTCTCCATCCAGATGTGTCCTTACTACCAGGGTCTCTGTACCAATCCACCTGGTGGCCGACTTTATACTCCATCTCTTCACCTGATGGCCATGTTTGAGACTCTAGTGCGCGAGGCATGCGATCTTGAGCTGTTCCCTTTGCCATGGCCTGCACCGTTAGCTCGCATAGTCTGCAGGTGTGACCCGAACATACATCTGGGATCTTGTTTGACAGTGCGACATCATCTTCCAGCAGCGGTGTGGGAATGCGGGCAAGCACAGCCGTGTACGGACTACAGCCATTGATTGAGGTCAGGCTGTTCAGGGCATAAGTTGCTTCACTGAGAAGTGGTATCTCGAGCCCCTCCTCATCAAGCTGACTGGTGAGCTTGTGCAAAGCATCACGCAATACTGCGATTTTACGGTCAACTCTGCGGGCTTCGGAGCTGAAGCGCGCTTGGTGATGCCGCGACAGTGAAAGCAGGTTCCACTCTCATTATCGTCATGGCCTGTTTCACCATCAAACAACAGCACCTGTGGAAAGATGACCACGACAGACGAGCACACGGATGATTTGCTGTGCGGGCTCTTTTGTTCTTGTAGAACATGAGGTCACCCTCTATCCTCTATGANTTCACCATCAAACAACAGCACCTGTGGAAAGATGACCACGACAGACGAGCACACGGATGATTTGCTGTGCGGGCTCTTTTGTTCTTGTAGAACATGAGGTCACCCTCTATCCTCTATGAGCATGCGGCGTGAGGGCCTTGTGTCTGGTGATATGTGGTGATGCCGCGCCCAGTGGCGGCACACCTTGCACGTGTCTGTGACTTCAACCACCAAGTCTAGAACCTTTTGCAATCCGGCGGCTGTCAACAACCTGCACATCTTTTCGTGCCCATCGCATATGTAGTTATGCCTGGTGCTGCGGAGTGTAGCCTGGACATCGAAGGAAGTCCAATCAGAAAGCACAGGAGCTTGCTCTTGAGCGTCGCGGTAGGTCCGCCTTTCACGTGGCTCTCGATCAGGGCCTGTCAGGTGCCACGGGAGAGGATCAGCTGTTGGTGTTCGCGGAAGTTCGCGGTGCGTTTTCCGCTGCACGCGGATCTGGATCCCGATTACCTCTTGCAGCTAGCAGGTTGATGCAGGTTCAGCAGCAAGTCGCTGTCTCTTATCAGCTTCGATTTCCTGCGCCTCCGTCGCTGCGCTGCTTGGCCGCCGAGGCTTGATGCCCGTAGACCTACAGTAGGCTCATCATGAGCAGGACGTCTTGCATACGGGCGCCTTTGCGTTGCCTTGTCAGCACATGGCAGCATTCGTGCCCAAATGTGTGAGATTGGTCGTAGCGGTTCTTACGGGCCGTAGGACCTAAGGCGGTGAAAACCCAAAGTTAAAGGCTTGTCCGTTGGATATTTGCACACTCGAGCCTGTTTAGAGCGCAAAGGGCGGCTACCTGGCATCTCTTGCCATCTTCCGGCTCTAGAGTCTCTGGCTGCGGGCCTACAGCTCGCGAAGGATTCCGAAGGATAAGGCTTGCGATGAGCTGACTGAGCTCTCTCACCTGGGACTCGCCGCTGGCCATTCTGTCACACAGGGCATGAGGCCACAGACAGACTACATGAGCATTCTCCTACGCAGCGGGAAATGTCCATGCTTGCAGGCTTCTTGCACAAAGGTTCACCCGTTTGAGCTCCAAGGGCACACTGATGGAACACACCATGCATGCATTCGATGGCACAGTCTCCGGCACACCTGGAGTCGCCGATGAAGCTTCAGGCGCTTGGGCCCGGCAGTTGGGGCCCCGCATTCAACCGCCATTTGCCCTGACTCGTCGCTGGCTCCGCTTTGCACTGCTATTTCACCTGGGCCCTAGGCATGTGCAATGAAACACATGTCCGCATTCCAAGCGACACACATGTTCGGCTGGCCGAAAATCCTCGAGGAACAGGCTCCCCGACATAGGAATGAAGGACGACGGCTGAAGGGTACTGCCATTGTGCTCGGAAACAGACTGGATGAGGCTGCAGAGCTGAACAGAACACAGACGATTACGGTGTGCAACCGGCGATGTGGCCTGGTCGTGCTGGCACCTCGTCAGGCCCATCAGATTGGCTGAAGACTCCTGCACCACGTTCAGCTAGTTCTGACAGTCCTAGCGGCGGCAAGTGGTGGAGGAGGATTGCTGTTGAAGTCCATCGCTTCGGTAACTGGTAACTGTTTGGATAGGAGCTACATTACCCATACCCGGAAGAAACACAACCACTACCATTTGGGCCTTCGGGGTCATCGGTGCTTATGCTTGCAGGCCTTAGTTCCGCTAGACTGCCGCGGTTGTGCTGGGTCTCTTCATGCATCCACTGCATCCAGGGGCTGCAACATGCACTTGTGCCAAGGATGAAGACACTGATCTTCGTGTGTTGAGGACCAGGAACCGTCAGATCCAAAAGCAGCAAGTGCAAGCCTGCAGTGGCCTCAATCGCAAACGCTGTTCCTGAGCGGCTCGGCTGAACACTTGCACTAGCGCCCAAAGAATGTGCTTGGTCGCCGGTTGCAGCAATGGCTTCGGGCACAACTGCTCGTAGCCATGTCGGCCTCGCGGGTCAAGCTTCCTACCGAAACCCTTCCCCGAACTATGACCGCCTTTGCGCTTTCTCTTGAAAAGCGCAAACTGCTTGAAGAGCTCACGGAGGTTCACATAGCTCCGTTGTTTGCCCTTGCCCTTCCCTTTACGCCTAATGACCCTCCGTAGTGCCCTAACCGGTTTTCCTGTGAACCTGCACCAACGGCACTTAGCGCTCTGGTATTCTCCAAACAAGTCTTGTCCACTCCCGCATTGCTCATGCCTTGGAGGTCACTGACGTCCATAGGCTCACTGTTGTCAGACGCAGTGCCTGTGTTTGTGTTCGAGGCTCCCTCCACTTGCATGGCAGAGAAAGCCCAGTCACTTGATTCAGCCGATGACCAAGTTCCAAGGCCTGCGGCTGGCCAAGAAGAGCCAGTATCGGCCTCGACAAGGAAAGACTGGTGTGCAGATGCTTACCTCGAAGTCCGGATGCAATAGTGTTTGGATGTCGCTCTACGATGTGCCCCATACGGCGCAAACGATGGCACATCTGGGCATACGTCCATGGATTCTGTGTCTACAACGATCGCAGTTTGCTCTCCAGTGGTTCCAGGCAGAGCCTCCACGATGCAATGCAGACCACGCAGTGGTTCGATACATGCCTCAAGCTTCGCGAACACAGCGGCAAGCGTCAGCAGTGGTCCCGCGCCCAGCCGGCTGTCGAACACCTTGGCTTGACACTCTGTCATGGTTTGACGCGCCTGCCTAGTGTGCGTAGCAATGATGTCTGCTTGATCACTTTGGCCTTCGCAATCGGTGGTCTGCCCGGCGCCATGGCCACGCGTGAGCAACTTGCGCTGGCTTTGTTCATGCCCCGCATCCTCTGGGCAGCGCCCCTCGTCCCCAAGGTCTCAGGTGAGGTGGTCCGGGCATGTTTCCGCGCCGTCCGAGGTGCCTGTGCGTGGTGGTGCCGAGGTCGTGTCTGGGCCGACCATGTCATGGTCAATCCGAGTTATTCGGCAGCCATCCGCTGTCTCACGAATGTTGCCGAAGGACCAGCTCGTCCGAACCCGGTTGTTCAGGCGTGTGTCTCGCATCATGCTGGCGTCTTGTCTTTGCAAGCTGATTTTACGGCGGCGGGGCTGCGGCTCTCGCCTTCTGCCGGTGCTAGTCCCAGGATTCAAGCTCTTGCTCCTGCCGCCTTTTCGCCGAGAGCGCAGAATGGGCATGTTCTTCGGACCATTGCCGGAGCGGTCGCTCTTGATTCCATTCAGAACGAGCGGCTCGACGCGGAGGGAGCGACATCGCTGCCCAGTCGCATCCCCAGTGGAAGCAGTGGAAGAAGTCTTTGAGCTCCGTTGAACAAACTTGGTTGCGCATTTGGCGCGGGGGAGCGGTTAAGACTGGCACCCGAAGGTGGTGGCGGCCCAACTCCCCCTTGCAGATGACACAATGCCGATGCGGAGCTTTGAGGGGCTCTGCAAAGCATCTTTTCGAGGAATGCCCGCTTTTGCAGCAAACCCGTCAGGACATCGCCTAGGATATGGATCTGCCCCTGGACTTCTTTCAAAGCCAGCCGCGAATTACCAGCAAGTCCGGCTGGATCACGGTTGGAGCCCACCCGGCGGCTGCGACCCGAGTCCGCATGCAAATTGCATCGTGCCGCATGGGTTTTAGCATTGTTGCTCTGGGAGCCGCCGTGCCAGATGCCTCACCCGATTAGGGGTCCCTTAGTCCCTTGAGTTGTGCATCGAGGCTATCACGCATGCTGTGCGGACTGCCACCCGGGTTTGGGTTTCCTTTGGTTTAGGCCTTTGGACGCCGGCCCTGTTTTTGGGGTTTCTTTCGGTTTAGTCCCTATAGGACCCGCTTGCTCTTGGGCTGCCTGGTTTTTACAGGTTCACTTTCGGTACGCTGCGCGAGCAGGCTAACCCTGCCCGCATCATATTTTGGACACCTGCTGCTTAACCCACGCTTCGGCTGGTCAGGTTGCTGCAGNGTTCACTTTCGGTACGCTGCGCGAGCAGGCTAACCCTGCCCGCATCATATTTTGGACACCTGCTGCTTAACCCACGCTTCGGCTGGTCAGGTTGCTGCAGACAACAATCATCATCATCATCTGCGTCTACAACGCATGCGGCGGCGGAACCGGATCAGGTCTTGGCTGCCTCATGCTCGAGAGGCTGTCTGAGTTGTGCTAAACGGGCTTGCTTCCAGTTTTCAAGAGTTAGGGCCGAAGCGAAGAGCTGCGAAAGCAGCTTGCAAGGCTGTCCGGGATTATGGCAAGAAGAGCAAGATCTCTTTCACCGAGTGGTGCTGCCGTCAGGTGGCTACTGCCGTGATACGGCCCTGCGGCGCGGTCTTGTGCATCCATTCACTCCTTGAGCACACCGATGTGACCATCATGCGCCTCGCATGATCTTTGCAACGACATGCATTCATGTTCGGCTTGTTTGCAGACTTTCAGCCTACGATGATGCAAGACGAAGCCGAGGTACGACACCGAGGCATTGTGTGTTATTTGCAGCAGGAAGCTTGCTTCATGTTAATGGGAATCGGATGGGTTGCCTTCCGTGTTTTGCCACTTCCGACGTTTAGTCAGCAGGTGGTTCACGCACACACGTACACATGCTGCTCCAGGAACCTGGACATCGAGAGGCCCGCGTACACCAACCTGAACCGCCTCATTGCGCAGATCATTTCAAGCTTGACTCCGCACCTGCGCTTCGATGGAGCCTTGAACATGGATGTCACGGAGTTCCAGATCAACCTGGTCCCCACGGCCCGCATCCACTTCATGTTGACGTCCTACGACCCGGTCATCTCGGCTGAGAAGGCCTACCACAAGCAGCTGTCCGTGGCGGAGATCACCATGTCCGTTTTCGAGCCTGCTTCCATCATAGTTAAGTGCGACCCACGCCACTTGGCAGGACCTTGCTATATCATTGTAGCTATTTGCAGCTGCAGCAGTTTGGAAGTGGAAGTTGGGGCTTGGGATGGTTTTTGGTACGAAGCACGGTCAGGCAAGTGACAACCCGCAACCAAGGCCGCATCAAATACATGAACTGCTGCATGCTGTACCGCGCAGCCCTCAGGACAACGACAGTCAGCTTTCGCGGGAATGAAGTACACTGTGCGATGCCCGACTGTTCCGTAAGGTGTAAAGTTGAGGTAAATCTGAAATCTGCATAGTGTGCCGTAGTATGCTGTAACGCACTGCAAGCGATTTTAGCCAAGAGCTTGCACTACACAACAACATACTGTCCACAAGACAGTGTTGTGACACTAACACACTCGTCAAAGTACCGCAGAGTATAAGCGCTACACAATATACGATGATCGAGCATATCGTCATGTGCGGGCTCTACTGCCGGCTTGCGGCAGTGGCTACCATCAAGATCGCGAGTACCATCCAGTTTGTGGACTGGTGCCCCACCGGCTTCAAGTGCGGCATCAACTACCAGCCGCCGACCGTGGTGCCCGGTGGAGATTTGGCCAAGGTCATGCGTGCCTGCTGCATGTACCTGGGCAGAACTTGGTTCAGAGCGGCTGCAGCTGCAGATGCAAAAGGCTTTTGTCCAGGTAAGTCATCCCTCATTGTGCGTTAAAGGGCATGTTGTGATGAATTTACACATTGTGTCTGCTGAGGATCTCGAACAGCACGGCCATCGCCCAAGTGAAGTCTTTTCGCGCATCGATCACAAGTCTTGTTTTCGCCCGCCACTATGTCGGAGAAGGCATGGAAGAGGGAGAATTCTCTCAGGATGGATGCTGCAGGAACCGGGCAAATGGGTTCACTCCAGCATGCAGCACGTCTTGAAATGGAATGCTTCTAGCGACATACAGGAGCGTGATAAGCACATGCTTCGGGAGAGTTGGCGAACGGCGCTCTTCAGCCAATTCCTTACCAGCGCATCACAGTTGTGCAACACCCGTTACTGTGAACAGGTTTGTAAACTCAATAGAGTGGTATTTGCAGACGGAGATGATCATGTACGAGCGGTCCTGGCACAGGGCGCGTGCAGAGATCAGCACCTTGCTGTGCTGAAAAGCAACAGACATGATGCGGCACAGCCCGCAATTCAGTGCAAGTGCGGTGCAATTCAGGTTGCATTGGAGATTGGGATCATCAAGTGTGGCACTGTGCGGGTTTTTCTAGAAACCGGCCACCGGTGCCTGACAGCCGCCTTCAGCGTGGGTTGGGGTGGTTAGTGCAAGGGACCAAGTCTGATCATCAAGTGATCGAACACATGGCGGGAGTGAGAGCTTTACTCGCTGATAGCCGGCATACATTGTTCCATTGCCCGCGCCTTCGCACCGTGTAACACGATCCCAGTACAGCGTGACTTCGGCTGACAGGCTGACCTTTTCCAGACAGGATTTTGGTCACGAAGTTCCTAATCATCGTCGGGACCGTCGTTGGCCTCTACAGTATCACAACTCGAGAAGGTTTGGCGGCTTTGGAGACCCGAAGCAACATTCTGGCTCTTTTGACTCATAAGTCATCAGCCTTAAAACCAAGAGTATCGACGAGAGAGAGAGCTTGGGCGGTCGCCTGACTCTCAGGGTGACTCCGGCTCCGCCTCGGCTACTCGGCTAGGCCCTAAACCCGAGTTGCAGCGAACGGAAGTGTGCCAACTGCCTCATTTGCTCTACGCAGAAGCTCGGCCGGTTTAAGAATACTAGGTGTTTGGGTCTCAGACCGTGCGCACTGCTAAGGGCAGCAGTCAGGCTCACTTCCTGGACCTGCGGCGACGCAGTCTTAACACGAAGAGCGAAGCGGCTCGAGGGAGGAGCTCTGGGCCCTATAGGCAACAATTTTGTGCACTAAGTGCTGCGCCTGAACGCCGAATGGCCCGGCAAGTCCGGAGACGAGGTTTGGTCTCTGTCGATCTCCTCTTTTGGAACGAACACACGTCACCCATCGTCACTCGGTGATCAGCCTGTTTGGTTCTTAAGGCATACTTGCAGCTGGGCGTTGTAATGTCGAAGGTTGAAGGTCTCCTGCTCTTTCGAATAAGCTTGTGTGAGGTAGCACTGAAAGCAATACTCCCGGTTACCGTTGTCACTGAATCATGTTGGCGCGTCCGCCATTGGCAGGCACAGCAGAGCCCGGTTCTCAGCTGCAGAAACGGGCATCCAAAAGGCGACACCCGTTGTATCCCCGAAGCTGGTGACCTTACACGTAGCCAGGCAGACTTTGTCTATGGTGCAACCTGCCCAACCCAAAGGCTAGCGAGCGTTTCGCGCCCCGTGCCTGCGGCCATTGTCATGAATCATACCGTTTTTGAGATGATTGGAAGCGTGTTCCCTCTGCAGCATCTTTGCCTCTGCAGGTTTAGACGAAAGCTCTTCCTTACGAGCTCTGCGTGATTTGAGAAAGGCCCTGAAGCCTTGAGCCCTAGAGCATGAGCATTTTCTACACCAGGGACTGTTAGAACCCTAATCGCAAACCCTACAACGACTTGTATAAAAGGCCTTCTGAGGCCGTACAGAACAACATGGACCACTTCAGTCGTGCTTTGCTTGATGAAGTGTGGAGAGCGTAACAGACTCCCATTGCTTCACCTGCACACTCAAAGCACGCTGTGCACCGTCCTACGAACTGAATAACTGAATGAGGCCCTCCTGTGGGGGGACAAGTCTTGACGCCCAAAGCAAGGAGAATCGGTCAGCAATTCTGCCACCAAAAGGCCGGTGGTCATGGTCAAGATCCCACCTCTCTGGAGGCAAGCTTTGCACCTTGCCACGCTGATCACAGACTACTTCGAGGGTGCGAAGTTCCCCGCAGTCGCCTTTAACCATACATCGGCACTGGCCTGTGCGAAGTTACCCCATTTGTCGCCTTGAACCATATCGGCACTGGCCGAAACCACCTTGTCCCACCAATGTGGTGTGATCAACCGCAGGCCCACTGCTCCTGCAAAGGCTAGTTTCGGTGCAGCGGCTGCCATGTCCGTGCGGCTGGCCATGGCCAGGCAGCACAAGCAGGCCAGGCCTACGTCCAACCAACAATCGGCGCATGCGTCGAGGAAGCGCAGCGAGCCCCGCATCGAGGCAGCAAAACAGGGCCCATTCTCCAGGTTGAAGTTGGAGCTGTGAAGCCAGCATTTTGAGGGCATGCCGAGTAATTGCAAGCAGACTTGTTCGATTCATACCATTATTGGAGGGAGGTTTGGCCCGAGCGCGTGACAACGGTGCTAAGACATGCATTTCACACACGACCCCGATGAGTACGAACAAGCAGGTGGTAGCACGACATCTTTTCTGCTCCAAGTTTTCGAAGCCTCAAACAAGCGTAGATGCAACCGATCATTGGTCAGTGCAGGCCCTTAGGGTTGCGGATTAGGGGTTACGGCGGTTGCGGGTTGCACTGGCGCCTGACAAGCAGCCCGTCCTGCGGCGTAGCTGAGGTTCATAGGTTTCAAAGCCATCTGCTGATTGCCGAAAGAGGCGTTATGGCATGTCTGTATGAGCAAAGACAGTAAACACACAAGCCATCACTCCCAAAATCAGCATGCAGCCATGCTCGATTCAGCCGACTTGAAGGAGGAGTTCTAGGGCCTTCTAGGGCTTAGGGTTTAAGGTTTCTGGTTTTAGGGTCTTCGGAATTTGAAGCTGCTCATCTCGGGGCCTTAGCTGCTTGAAGTGGACGTCTCGCCTCGCGGCATTAACTGTCAAAGATGTTCTGCTGACGGGAGCCATGCCCTGATGGCGCACAGTCCATGCCCAAGTTGTTGTGAGGGCAAGACAGTAGAGCATAAACCCTCAAGGTGCTAAAGTTCCACTAAAGTTGAGGAGTTTTAGGGCCCAAACTTTGCCCGGGGAGGACCCGCGAGACGTCCGAAGCTGGAGCTGGAGGTCGCATCAAGAGTTAGTAATTGCGCAATTCGGGGCTTTCCGTAGTCCAGGCGAGGCTTCAAATCCTTGGCCTTTTGACCCTACTCTTGTCTCTTGTGTTTTGTTGTTCTTTCTCTTTCTTTATTTATTTCTTGATTTCTGTCTTTCTTTCCTTCTCTCTCTCTCTCTCTCTGTCTGTCCCTCTCCCGCAAGTACATCTCTCAGTGTTTGCTCTCTGCTCTTTTTCTTATCATCAGATTGTTGTGAGCTCTTCTTGATGGGTGCCTCTGAGCTCGAAACCGAACCATTCCCCCAATTGCAGAGCCCCCTTCCGCGCCATGTTTTCGACCGTCCTTGTGGCCCTCGCAATCACGGGTCATGCTGATTCGGCCATGGACCATCTGCAGCTGCTGCAGCAGAAGATGGTCCTAGCTCCAGAGAAGCAATGGAAGCGCGTGCGCGGTGCTGAACCGCTGAATTGGATCCACTTCCCGAAGCTGGGCCCCATTGGGATGTTTTTGTCGCATCTGGGGTTGTTCCAAAGGTCCTTCCGATGGACCATGGGGAGAAAAGCTGTTCAGTGGGGAAGCCTGACAAACGATTTGACACAATTGACGATGATCTTATGTTGAATAGCTTTCAGCGGTACAGGGCCAACCTAGGAAATGCGGCAGCTCATTGGTCAACGTGATCATCCACATGCCTGGTTTTTGCCCAGTCCTGGACAACGTCACGATGAGTGACGAGATCCAAGGCTGGTGTTTTCTGAACACTTGGTTGCGGGGCCGACATCCAGTATGCCGTTTCGGTTTTGGTATCCGAAGCGAACAGTAAATTGGCATAAGCGGCAGAACCGTAGGTTGAAACGTCGCCAGGTTTCCACAAGGTTGTCAGCAGCAGTGCAACACGGACTACTTCTTATGTGGTAGGCCGCACCATCCGGTTGGCAATTACTCCAGCCAGGAAGGCCATTTGGTCGGCATGTTCCGAGATCCCGACCAGCGAATCCTCTCGGGCTACCAGGGGCCTTTCTCGCGCCCCACTAACAATACCGACTACAGAAAAGTTGTTATTGAAGGGGTCTGTGATCGTGCGGCAATGGCAAGAGTCATGTCTTTGCCTCAAAGGCCCATTCATGAATTTGCTGAGTCGTGGAAAGGTGGTATGACATATCAGCTGCTGGCACCTTCAGATGCACATATCATGGACCCAACCCGAAGAAAGATGACGCGGGAAGATGCAGTGGAGGCAGCTCGAAGAGTGACGGAAGGCTTTGCCTTTGTGGGCATCACAGAAGAGTGGGACTTGTCAATGTGTCTTTTCCACAAGACCTTCGGGGGAACTTGTCGGGCCTCAGACTTCGTAAACACACGGCCCACTTTTTCAGGGAAGTCTGCGCACACGGACTATGACACGTCCGAGCTCATGGGCTGGCATGACGACATTGATGAAATAGTCTACGCGGCGGCGCTGAAGGTCTTCCACAAGAACCTGATCCTCCTTAATGTGTCTCATGACACCTGCCAGGACTGCTACAGAAGTGCAGGGTGAGGAGGTCCTACTTGAGCGCCTCTTCGACCGGGATCCACGAGAGAGATCGGTGCCTGGTGAGATTCGACGGAGGTTGCCTGAATTGTTGCAGCGTCCACTCAAAGACACGCAGACAGCGTTAAAACAAAGAAAGTCATTCGAAGGATGAAGTGCATCTCCTGTCCTGTCTTGCTGTGTTCGGGAACGGCCATCATGTACCAATTCCGTTCGAGCCGCAAACTGCGCTTAGTACCCGACCCAATACCCTTCTCGATGCCCGGAACTCACGAAGTGCAGGAGGGGGAGGGTCCCAGCAAGGGCTGGCCGAAACGGCAAATTGCAAACCTTCAACTCAACTCCTCAAGCCTTACAGCTCGACGGGCCTAGACCCAAGCGCGAAGTCTTCCTAAAGTTTATTTCAAGCTTAAACCCCAGCGAGATAGAGGATGTCAAGAGGTCCCAGCATCCATGCTGCACTTGGAGTAGCTCTGACCATCATTCTATATAACACCAGCAGCTACCCGACCCTGAGTTGCAAGGCACGATCCACGTCGCACACCATGCACGTGACCTTCGCAGCCTTGGCTCCATTCCTTTGAGCCTGCCCAGGTCAAGGGCCCTCCATGATCTACGTACCGTTCCTCCATGTTCTTTGCTTTGCCTGCTTTGGTTTTGCAGAGCGCCCCACACCAGCGAAGCTCAGTCTCCTGCAGCACACACTGAAGCTGGAGGACACCAGTCATTCCGTCAATTCCGTCGGCTCGCGCGGCGACCAAATTTATTCCTTGTTTGTGAAGTTCCACAAGGTGGCCGGCAGCACATGGCGAGCCTACATTGACGGCATCTCTCACGAAGAGAATTCTTGCAGCAAGGATTGTGGGAACCCGGACTGGGACTGTGAGCAGCGCTACCCCCATGACGCAGCGAGGTTCGAGTGGTGCAGTCAGCATCCTGGGAAGAATGAGTCTTGTTCTGGGATTGCACACAGCTGCACCTTCCACACGAGCATGGCAGTGATTCGCCAGGCCGTTTCGGGTCAGGACATAACCACCTTGACACCGGACCTGGCCGATGTGCAGAACCTGTGGCCGAGCTCGGAACGCTTGAAGCTGCTTTGGAGAGTGGAGTGGGCGCGTTCTTGGTTGCCCTCAGACTTGTATCAAAAGCGCCTAATCGTGACGACGATCCTCAGGGAGCCCATCGAGAGACTTCGTTCTTATTACTACTTTGGCGGGAACGGCTTCCTCCCGAACTTAACTGTCGAACATGCTGATGTCGGGAACCAGGCGGCTTCGCATCAAGGTTTCAAGTCCTGGTTGAAGTTCCGCAGGGACTTTGTCACCGGCAACTGGTCATATGAGCAATTCCTGCAACAGGCTTCAGGTAAGGATGCTGGATCCACCTCCAGGCTCATGCTCTTGCGCTCCTGCTGTGAGTACGAGACTTGGCTGGGGGATGGCTCGGTCGAGAGGGCGAAGCTCGCTCTTGCTACGCAGTTCGACCTGGTTGGCATCACTGAAAGGCTTGATGAAGGCTTGGTGAGCCTTGGCAAGCTCTACGGCCAGACGCCTCAGCAGCTAGCTGCCGTTTTCCGAAGTATCCCAGAAATTTTCGATAACAGCGACAATAAGCTCGACTGGACCGGAGAGGAAAAGGCCTTGGCCACGATCGTAGCAGAGAAGAGCACGGCCATTTACAACTTTGCGCGGGAGGTTTTCCAGCGCCGGGCTGTCACGCTCTTCGGCAGCAAGGAGAACATGCTGGCTGCCGTAGAGACCTTCAAGAAGATCAACCCAGACAGCTAGCAGCACCTTTCGAGAGGTGCCGAAAAGGCGGCCAGTGCAGAGGTTTCCAGGTTCTCTGGTTTTCCCATGCTAGCCGCCATTCACACGTCCAGTTTCCGCAAGAAGATGCAGCCGGAGCCACGCATTGTCCCTGGCGACCCACCACATGTTTGCCACAGGATCATCTGCAGCAGCGGGTAGTTTGCTAATAGCTGCTATTGTGCACCACAAGAGTCACAAGATATGCCCAGTGCTGCACAAAAAAGCAAGCCTGGTCCAGATGCAGGATCCGTAACCGTAATGCGGCCTATGACGCCCAAACTCTGAATCTGGTGTCACACATGAAGTCATGCTTGGGATACAGGACAATTCTTCATGCTGGGGCATTGTGGAAGACTGATTCGGATGGCCACAGGAAGATGAGCGGCGAGCGGCCGGTCACGCGAGTCTTCGACGTGGGAGGCTTCTGCTGGTTGAGCTTGTGGTGCGCCTCAGGGCGTGTGAGTTCGGTAGTTGGGTTCTGGGACCTGCATTTCCATATTCTGCGTGCGTAGACTTATAAAAATGAGAGACCTGGTATGGTTTGCACCCTGAAGATTTGCGAGTGCAGACGGGTGCAAGGGGATCGGGAAGCTGGAGGCCTCCAAATATGCTGCGTTTGTCACGCTTGTACTACTTAAACGTCGATGTTTAAGCCTCCAGCCGCTCCAGCCTCAGGACTGGAGCGTAGATCCGGCGGAGACCGCGAGTGCACTCGCCCCAGGGAGACGCACAGTACACGAAGTGACATAAGTGCCACAATTGGCCTGGGCCCTCAGATGCTCGATCCTTCATATTTCTGTTGGCACCAGGTTGTACTTTTACAAGCACCTGCGTAACTAAGAAGCTTCTTTGTGCTCAGCAAAGTTGGCCCCTAGCTACCCTTGAGCCCAGATAGGTCACGGCATCGCATTTTCTGTTTGAGCGCAGGGTTCAAGGTTTGTCTTCCTCCAGTCGGGATGTGTTAAAAGCTTGTTAAAGGGCATATGCCGAACTCCGCGGTGCGAACTCCTGCAATTCAGCCGGGCCTCCGAAAGTTGAATTGTAATTCAAAATCCCAAACTAAAGCCCCACTGCCTCAGCCCCTGTACCGTTATACACACGCACACCCTCAAACTTTGGTTGTGACCAGGTCAGCTGCAGGTGTTGCTGGACTATGTGCTTGTGGGGCTGTTAAATAATGGGGGTCCCCTTGTCGATGCTCTTTGTAAGGACAAGAGACCCCCGAAAAGCGGGATGCTGATTGAAATCATGCCTTATGTGCGCGGGGTTAGTGTTCAAAGTTTTGGGGTTAAGGTTCAGGGTTAAGGCGGCCGGTTGAGGCTTGGCGGGGGAGGTCTCCCGTCTGGAGAGGTTTGAAAGAAGGCACATGACATGCTAATTCAGGGTTTAAAGTCTAGGGTCTGCAAGCTCGAAAAAAAGCATGAGAACAACTGTATTCGTGCCTGCGTGCCGCCACCGAGCCAGGCCTAGACACTTTCTTATAGCCGATCTCGAACCGTTTCATCTCCCGACATGTCCGGTGCCTTGAAGACCACCCGAGCTCTTTGCTTTCTTGCGTCTCTTTTCATGGATGCACACGGTGACGACATTTGGGCCACCCAGCTGCTTCAACGAAAGCTGGTTCTGTCAGGCAGGGAATCAGCCTTCCCCCAATACATGTCCTCAATCTAGGTTGATATTTCGGGAGCGTTCGGTGGAGCAGCATGTTCCGTTGTGATCGCCGTCGCCATTTTGGCGTGGGCGATCGCTTGGTGCCATGCAAGCACATGCAGAACCGAGGAATATGACAACCTAGATTATTTCATTGGGTCTCCGGCGTCAGGTCCATCCCTTTATAATTGTGCCCCCGGTATTTTGTTGAGAACTGAAGGTTGGCATGTTGGGCCAAGGTATTGGGATCCTAAGTGCGGGTGGGGCACCCACTTTCGTCAGAGTGGACAGCATAGCAAGTGCACACTGTTGCAGAGACAAAACGCTTCTTCATTGCCTGCTCGATGTATGGAGCGAAGAAGTTTAATCGATAACGAACCAAGTGATTTTTCATGAGCAATCTACGGACAGGCACGGCGACAGAATTTGGTTTGCCGGAAGAACGCTTGAAAGCTGCCGAACCTCTATGGTGGCCCCCTGCCTGAACTGTGCAGAGCCGCGCATGATCTCCTGACAAAGTACCGCGGAGTTCATGTTTGATCTTAATTGGCATGTGTGTATGCTTTCAGCCCTGCGTCTTTAACAGTTGAGGTTCCATTGTCCGAAATGTGGTACTTCCTTCATCAACGCCTTGATCAACTTGCCCGGTGTTTGTCCAGGATTGGCATTGCACAGCGTCGATAGCACAACTCTGGGTCCTTGTTTCGGGCCGAATTTCTCCACCAACGTGTGTCCATCGTGGTGTTCAGGCATGGAGTGCATATTTCCTCCACACCAGGGCCTCGGCAACTACACGGCCAAAGAAGGCAGATTGGTAGGATTTTTCCGTGATCCAGATCAACGCCTTCTCTCAATGTACCATTCTTGGGGCAATGGGCCTGGTTGCTTTGACTGGGCTGACACGTTGAAGAACATGACAAAGCCCCCCTTTCTGGAGTATGCAGACCTAATGAAGGGGGGCATGACGTACCAACTTACACAAGCGGACCAGCGATCGACGGCAGGAACTCTTCTCGACGTGCACCGGCCCATGACCTCCGATGATGCAAAAGAAGCGTCCCGACGAGTGAAGGAGGGCTTCGCATTTGTGGGCCTTACGGAGGAGTGGGACACATCCATCTGCCTTTTCCACAAGATGTTTGGGGGACATTGCCATGCTGAAGAATTTGTGGACATTCGGCCAACAAGTTCAGGCAAGGATGCTTCTGTGGACTATGACGCATCTGAGCTCATGGGCTTTCATGATGATATTGATGAAGTTGTGTATTCTGCAGCGTTGGAGGTGTTCAGGGCAAACATCGTCTTGTACAACGTGTCACAAGATTCGTGCCGGTCCTGCTTTTCTGTCCGTTCCTAAACTTTAACCCTAGCACCTTGGCCCCATATGCATCCATCGCTACCCCATGAGAATTCCCAAAAAGCGGCTCCGAGACTCGCAGCGCAGACAGCGTTGACGCAGACAGCGTTCAAAAGGAGAAATGACCGTCTTGCGATCAGAGGACTTGAATTGAAACTATAGGTCTACTGCAGGGACAGCGGCATAGCGGCATAACTCATCTTGCGGCTGGGTTCGTTTGGCAACTTGAGCACTTCGGGCTCGGCTGATGGCTTTCTTGTGCGGAGACGAGGCAGCATCAGCCGCTTCTGTTCCGTGAACTCTTGCAGAGAATAGAAGTCGCCTGACCTTTCTCACGGGGGCTAAGCCTCCTCAAAAATGGAGCTGAGCATCCTGCTTCGTTTTGTTTGACAGAAACCCCTGTAACAACCCAGCGGCAGCGGTGCATCCGTAAGTGTCGATCTCTTGATTGCAGCCTGTTGCAGCATTATCCGATACGTGCTTGACCGGTGAAAGTGCATGTGCCTTGTTCGAGCAAGGGACAAACGACGGGATGTTCGAATCTAGCTGCACACTGATTTCACGGTTCCGAGACTAGACACCCGTGGACATGCCTAGGCTGTGAATATCCGCTGGTAGTAGCTCGAAAGCGGCACAAATAAGTCGTTGCAACTGCTGATCTCAACACGATGTGTTGCAAGCGCAAGGCTGGGACCAGCGAGGACTGCCCCATTCAATGGCGCATGCGATGTCCTCACTGTTTTTCGGCTGCAGAGTGGCCGTAAGATGCTGCAACACAACCATTGTACGGTGACTCAAGTGTTTACTAGAGCTATTTCCGGCTTGTCTAGTATCCAGCCAATCTGAGGGAAGCAGGTAGTGATGCTCAGTGAATATCTGCCACTGATTTGTGCCTTTCCTGCAGGTTTAACAGCACTTCGAGTCTACACTGCTGAGATGGAGCTCGGCGATCTTCCTGCGCTCAAGCTCAGCTGCAAACCTGGTCCGTTAAATTAACTGCTCCTATTACCATTCTTTTACTTGGGGGCTCTTCGCTGGCGCAGCCTCGCAGCTCCAGTTCAGTAGAGATCCTTTCTAAATGAACGGCACAAACATGGCATAAATGCCAGAAGTTCGAATGGGGGTGTTACAAATATGCTTTCTGATCCAAACTGTTTGCAGACCCGTGCAATCGGGACGGGTCTGGAACAAGTGAGCAGGTGAGCGTGGTTATGCCCAGATCACTTGGGTATTGTTGCCAGCACTTGAAAAAGTATGCTTGAACAAGCAAATGCACGAGCGCCGGTGCACATACCTGATGCAACGATGCGTGATGCACTGGGGGAAGGGTGGATTGATCAACCACTCGTAGCTGCAGTTGACACTATCATGCAAACGATGTGCGAGTGCGATGCGCTTTCAATCTCCGCGATCCTTGGTACCAGCTTGTTGGTGCATGTATGCTTATTGATCGGGTATGTGGGCATCACTTGTGCTTTCAGCATCGATTGTCCCAGTGTGTGCCAGCGCGTGAGAGAGGGCGATTGTGACTGTGGTCAGCCTGCACGCCCAGGTGCACAGAAAGATTGATCACCCTAGTGCGAAGCCGCAAAGGTGAAGACAGTGTCCGAGGTTGCGGCCTTGTTCGGATTTTGTTTGGCTTTGCGTGTCCAGGCGTGTTATGCGGCGTGTCTCTACTGACTCTGCTGCAGGCCATGTGCATATTTGCTTTGCATTGGAGCTGCCACGGCCGAGCGCCAAGCGACTCTCATCCTGATGATGTCTGTGAGGGCCGCCTGTTGGGGACTCCGTGTGACTGGCTTGTTCAGGCGGCTAGGCAGAGCGCGTGAGGTGTGTTGTTTGATCCTTCGAACATCAAAGGTGTGGAGCCGACTGTGGAGTCCTTGGAGGCAGGCGCAGCAGTTTTTCCACATGCATATCTGCTCGACGCGAATGCATGCGGTGTCGCCACGCCATCTCAATCGAGCAATTATCTGGGAGCTTCTCACATGTTCTCACGAGGCATAACAAGGGCTAGGTTGACTAGCTCGCATGAAAACGACAAAATCGACAAAGTTGTGCCCGGCAGAACAACTTTGCGTGTTTCAGCATCGGCATTGATTGGCGCAAGACCAGCGTCAGGCACCTGGAGCGCCAGAACTACTGCAGGTGACGTTGGACGAGGTAAGGTGCTTGCAGCACTCCCGACCAGCTTTCTGATGTTTCTTTGATCATGACGTAGCTTTGCATGCACATACAGTCGATGTATCCGATATGCAATGTGCCGAGGCTGGACAGGCTGAGGAACACGAAGGGCTTTGCCCCATCACACTGGCCGCGTGGATGGTTGTACGCGGCAGTGTTGGTTTTGGCTTTACGCCGTTTCGGACCGAACTTCACATTGGCGACGGTTTGGTTGTTCATACTGAGAATTATCTGACGTAGAATCCTGTGGTCTACGCAAGGCGAAAAACGCCAAGAAAGTTGTCATACTCGGCGACCCTAAGCAGCACCCCGGCAAATATTGGGTGCATTGTCAATTCAGCAGGCCGTGACCTTTCTTCGTTTTAAACTCGCGGTGCAATATGTATGATTGTAGAGGAAGCCAGGGGGCCAATCTTGTGGACTTGTGGCCATGAACAAATCGGTACGTGCTTGCACCAGCTGCCGGCTGACCAATCCTTCACGTGCCCCCCCTCGCCCCCCCGTCCCCTCGCCCCTCGTCTGTCTTGACTATCTCAGGAAAACCACCCCCCGCCCGCCCCACGCAATCACGAAATACCCATACCACCGATACGAAAGGCACTTTGAGTACAGGAAGACTCGTAAAAACCGATACAAATGGCATGTCGATTTTGCGTATTTACGTTGAGGAGAGAGAGAGAGAGAGAGCCTTTCGGGGGGGTAGGCCTACGGGCCAGAGGGTTTCGGCCCTCATACCCCACGCAAGCAAGCAAGCAAGAGAGAGAGAGAGAGCCTCCTGAATAGTGTAATTCGCCAGCTGTGCTACCCCCAACAGACTCTGTCCACCGTTGATGCTGGCCGCTGCCGCCGAACATCAAGTTTTTGGCTCCCCGTCCTAGCAGCCCTAGTTTACGACACCCGATGGTTGTGCTGACGTCGTCATGGCCCAGGAGTGGGGAGAAGTGAACACGTTTCAGGTCCCCGAGGACGTCTACGATGATTTCCTCGAGTGCTACCTACTTCTCAACTGTGCCCGGCGCATGTACATGCTGTGCATAGGGGAGGAACCACCCCCTTCCGTCGGCATGCTGCCTCGAAATGATCTGCTACAATGGTTGGCAGACTGCCTGAGCAAGCCGATGCACAAAGAACTCTTGGCGTATGCAGACAGCCTGGCGATTGCCTTTTCTGGGAGGGCACACCCGAGCCTCCCGAGGCCAATCAAAGTCGACGCACAGCTCGCAAGCTCTGCAGAGACACTGGCGAGACACCTCTTGGAGAGTGGGACCTGCCCACTATGGAGCGCCGCAAGACAAGTTGCTCTCCAGCTGCGCGAAAAGCCCTTTTTCCGGTTTCTGTAGGATGACGCTAACTCACCCAAACTCGGCCCGCCTTTTCAACTCCATGATTGCAAGACTGTGTCCTGGTCATAGATGGGCTGCGGTTGGGGTCCTGTTTAATTGCTACCTGCCACTGCACACTGACCGAGGCAACAGCCGAGAGCCCAACTGAGTCACGTCGCTATCCCTGCATGAGGCAGGAGAAATCTGGGTCGAATGCCAAGGCGGTACAGAGTTCCAGGAGCACGCCGGGGATTTTGTCCCAGGCCACAGATTTCCGTCCAACTGCAGGCCGTCCGATTTCCTGCGAACAGGTGCCTGCACGGTACCTGTGCTTGGATCATCACGAGCTTTTGGTTGGGAGTCTTGACGTATGGCAGGATCGGGTAGTAGGTCATGGGTTCCAGGTCCTTGTTGAGGTACTTCAGAATCGTGTAGTAGCTGTTGATGTCCTGGTCCTCGAAGTGGTGGGTCCGGCTTTGGGGGGTCTTGGCTCGACGATGCCGTCTGAAGTCCAGATTGGCTGGAGGGGGCCGACATAGTACAGGTGCATCACCATGTCGGAGGACTGGCATGTTCGTCACCTCCTGGTCTTCCCGGGCGTAGTTCTCGGGCGGCGCACGCGGCATGGCGGGCAGGTCATTGTCATCCGAGTCAGCGCCGGAGGGTGTCATCCAAAGCAGGATGAAACCCATGAAACGCCACAGGCAGGGGAGCAATGCACCTGAAGAGCACGCATGTAGTCTCATGGCTCACTCTGCTGGTAAGTCAGGAGTCAGTTCTGCAGGGCCCTGAGAGGCGATGCTTCGGCGTTCCCAGGTCAGGTGCAGGAAGGCACAAACACACATGGGCCTGATTACTGTCTCGCTTCCAAAACCTTGGATGGCAAAGTTGCAGTCTACTTGTAGAGGCAGCAAAGGCACAACGGCAAGGGCTCACAGTTGCAATCGAGCAGTTAGGTAGTAGCTGCGAGGCAGGGCTTTGGTCGAGTTTGGGTCTTATCGCCTTTTACTGGATTTGAGCTCTCGTCGGTCATGGCAGAAACAAACAAAATGGTGGCCATCCAGGCCGTCACGCCGTACGGGCAGAGTTGTTGGGGCCATGAAATTCCCCACTTCAAGCGCTTCGTCTCTAAGGACACTCGGTAGACAATCGTCAAGTAGCTTCGGGCTGCTGAACTGCTTCCTTGACTGTGGCAATTGGAATCCCAGCTCTCGGAGTTGCTCAAGCAGGGGAGTGCTGAGGGTGTCCCAATGCCCCGGCGTGTATGCTACCAGAACCTGGACATCGTGACCTGCTGCGCGATCCTGGACTACGTCCACAAAATCATGCTCCGCGACCTTATCCTCATCAGCCTCTACCTGAACATTTCTCCGATACGCCAATCGTGGCAGCGGCCTCAGCGTCCTCGGCATCATCCACACCGATGACCCAAGGACCGGACTCTCTCCAAGGCACGTGGCCACATCAAGCACAACATCCCCCCGATCTTACAGCCATAATCAGCCATACCACAACCATATCAACAGCAATCTCCCGCTATACGACTTCGTAGAGCTCTGGGAGTGCCACCGGCCTATGTTGCGGCAGACGACCCTTGGCATGAGGACGGCTACATATCCGGTGATGAATTGGGTATGCCCGCGACAGCTCCGGATCCTGATCCACTACAAGCAGTTTCTCAAAGTTCACCACAACTCCTACCACAGGGACAACGACGTCGGCAACCTTTACAATCGTCGGAAACCAGTTCAGCTCCAGAACAATCCACCTTGGACCCGCAACCCACCATGGATCCATGGAACTTCTTGGCGCGTGAATATGCAGGTCGCGGCCCACTACTACCCCCTCACACGTGGAACAATAACCCCATGCGTCGCAGAAGATGACCGTGACAACCAAGAAGAGGAGATATGCCAACAGCCGGGGGCTCCGCCACAACTACAACGTTACCCTCCTGAATTGGCACCACAACCTCAAGGGGAAGAAGCTGAGACCTACGACGACAACCCGAGCGACCAAGCTCGCGAAGGCGAACCGGATCCAGATGCGGATGACACCAGTGACAGCAGCAGCAGTTCGTCGGACGGGGACATACCCCAGGACTCACATTCGGAACCCAAGCAGCGCAAACGCTCGGCAGGCCATGGAAGCCAGAGATTCAAAAACAAGGGGCAGAAAAGTGACGTCAAAGCCTTAATGGGGTGACAAACCACCATGGCTGAGCTGGCGAAGGGCACTCCCTTACATACAACGGGGGGAAAAACCTCCATGGAGCCACGTGTTCGACCCGAACACCAAGGGATGTTGGAGGCACTCCACAACGCCCAGAACTACATCCGTGACGCTGATGGCAGCGTGATCCCTACACCATCCACGATGTCAACTGCAACAATTTCGGCTCAACTACCTCAACCACAACCAGACTCAGTCGCCCTCAATACCAAGGCACATGCAGCTGCCGCGGATGATCATGAACGACGACAAGACAATAACCCGTACCACTTGCCGCCACACTTAAGGCCTCGGGAACCTCAGGCGGCGGCAACAACATCTACTGGGAAAGCCAGCCAAGCAGGCAACGGGGATCCTTCTACAGCCAAGCCAAAGCCTTCCACAGCTTCATCCTCAACGGATGCCGGACTACCGCCAGCGGATCAATCACAACGCAAGACTGGGGTTCGCTTTCAGTTGCCAGCGGATCATCGGGAAAATCCTCCGAAGCCGGCAAGACGCAAAACTGTCCTGCGGAAGCTCACCGACAGTGCCTCGGTTCAGCTCCGCATTGATGGTTTGCTTAACAACCAGTCGTTCTGCTGGACAACAGGCCCACGGACATGATCCCACAGCCGACAACAGATGGTGAGGGACCACTGGCAGGTGCAACAGAAGACCGACATGGTGTCCTGAGCAACGAGGCCGCTCACCGAGACCCACGACTACATGTTTCAGCTGACCTCCAAGAACAAGGAGAACCATTCTTCTTACAACCGCCTGCCCTTCGCGGTGCAGTGCACCCCAATCACACTACCCACGCAGGATCCAGCACGGACCCGCCGAGGCACGACCGGGAGGAGGGCCCCGAAAGTCAGCCGCTGGTCCCCTCGAACATCAGCGACCTGGAGGACAGAGCGGACCGAGCAGCAGAACGATGAGAAGCACCGAAAAGGCAGGTGGCAAATGCGGATGGAGACAATCTCATGCAGTCTACCATCAGGGTAGGGTCCAACACCCAGGGTGTTTCTTGGATCTGGGGAGCGACACCCAGCACGTTGCCTCCCACCTTTCCTCTTGACTCGCGAAGTATTTTGAGCCTGAGAGGATCGGCCGATGGATCCTGGAGAGGAGTGCTTTGGAAACCGACGATGGGCCAGGCTGTTTTCCATCCCAAGCGGCTACGACATGAACCCACGGCGGTGGTCTTCAACACCCTGGAATCTTACCGACATGAAGGGGGAACGTTACCTGTGAGCGCCAGATTCACTCTGACGCCTGTTGGGGAATGGATGGGTACTACGCGAATTGAACTGGGAATGGCTCGGACGCCTAAGTTCTGGCTGGTGGTCGTGGACGACGTTGACAACACGGAGGTGCAGAAGGGGACCATTCCCTTGGCGAAAGGGGAAAGTTTCTGGCTGATGTGGAACAGAAACGGAGTTTGGGCCAGAAAGCCGAGATTCCACGACGATGTGGTACAACTGGGTGGAATATCCATAGTGCCGCCTGCACGTGATGCACAACAACAACCACGACTTGACAGACTCTCGCGCCATCCTTCAATAACACCTCCTGCAGTACCTCCTGTCCCGGCAGCACAACAAGGGCACCAACGTGATATGCAACGACAACCTCCTCGTGTTCCGAGCGAAATGCCGAGCCGTCAGGCCCCGAGTCCAGGCTCGGAGTCGGAGACAAGCTGGCCCAGTGAAGACAATGAAGACTACGACAGCAACACCTTCATGCAGACTGGGGGGAGAGCCTCCTCCTCTGCGGATCCAGCACCTGGCTCGGGACTAGCCTCCTGAACAGCCTCGACAACGTCTGCAAACTCTGCTCCAGCAGTCTTTCTTACAACCGCGAGAAGATGTCACTGACCTGGCGTATAGGGCCTGCTCCAGACTTCTCAGCCTTCGCCAGTCATTGACCAGGGAACTTGGGGAGCCCAACCGGGTGAACACAGTCCCTGATGGCAACAGCTTGATATTGGTTAACCCGCTTGCCGAGGCCCAAGTTATTCTGAGACAACTTGCGCTCCAGCACAGTTAGATGACTACCGGTCAACTGAGACGACCTTTGAGGCAGATCCGGGAGATCCTCAGCCATGCGAGAAGGGTCATTGATGTTTTGGGGGGGCAACCCCATCCTGCACACTGGCATGAAGCTCTCGCTGGAGTCAGAAATGCAGCCAGTGCAGCAGATGCTCTCGGACTGGCTGTGGAGGAAGGAGGAGTTGCAACAACGCATGAAGCCATCACAGCTCTAGATCCTACACGTATCGGCTGTGGATCGATCCACGACCTACTTGGACCACATGCTAGATGAAGAAGTTGACCGACCCGGCAGGAGGAGGAAAGGGGGTAACCCGGAGAAACGAGGAGGTCCCACCAAGATGTACGACTGGCAGAACTACCTGCTCCTCGAGCTCACATTCGACCTCCTGTACTACCAGTACTCCCAGCAGATCCAGTACGGCACGATCGCCTAGACCCCGCAGGGCATCAGCCAGTTAGAGACGAAGGGAAAGCAGGGGACTCGACCCCTTACCAAATTCTGAAAGCGCAACAAATCTTGGAGAGGCTCATACCTTTTCTCGAGCAAGAAGTGGCGTCCACCCTTACGGAAGCACATGGCTTGCTGTTCAGCTGGACGACGGCTTTGTGGGGAAGACCCATACTCTTGGTGGAGGAGGACGAGGAGGTGACCTGGTCGCAGCCCCCGTCGACAAACGCTGCTCCAGAACAGGGACAAGAACATAGTCGGCCAGACGGGGGAAGTGCCCCGGTGCCGGAGTCCCAGCAAGCCACCCGGGCATTCTGGGCCGTTGGTCCATCTCAACGGCTACCGAGTGGACAACCAGGGCTGGCGAGGCAATCGTCACACAGAAGAAGGAGGCTCCACGCGATCTTCCACGGCACGCCAGAGGCGGATGACGAGGGAACGACGGACTGACGCCAGTGACGCCATAGGAAAAGCAAGCGCTGTGGAAGTGATGAGAGCCCCAGAGTCCCGAGGCAATGTTACTCGCTCCTGCTCGAACGTGTTTCAGTTGGTTCCTTGTTGCTGACCGAGTGAACCAGGGGAAAAAATTCAACCTGGGGATGCACCCCCTTCTTTTCCTATCTCCCAAATTGAGTCCAGGAGCGAAGCCGAGGCGCACTGAAACCTGCACTTCTATCCTGTCTTTTTCGGTGTTGAAGTTTATCTGCTGTTGCTTCCCTTGTCAAAGCCCGGCTGCACCTGACATTGGAACCACAAAGAAACGCCCCTCAATGGATAACCATGTCTTTAGCATCCTGGGGTTGGTCTCCTTTCCCCCCTACATAGCCAGCATGTGCCTGTGTTTGGTGACGACTACATTCGAGAGGCAGATCCGTAAGTCAATGATGTTTTTCACCCTTAAAGCCTATACTCGGGGAGACGCCCCGACGACAGATTTGTTGCTTCTGGCAAAGCCCGTTTTTTCTTACGTCTCATGTTGGATGATTCATGTTACGGTACTTTTTCCGCCTTCTTCCATGACAATGTCAGCAAATCTGAATATTCGATTCTAATTACCACATCGGTCGGGGAACACCCCGCGATCGCCGGCGACTTAGGCGGTGAGAGGTTAACCATTGGTGAAGCTTACTTTTTCTGCACTTTGGGCTTTAGGGCCATACGAGCCAGTCGCCTTGGGCAGCCGAAGTCCTTTTTGGGCCGGAGGGGCCAGTGTGGTTTGCATGCAACTTCTTGCCACCCGCAACCGTCGGGGGCGCACAATGCGCGCGGCGGAGGAGAACTTCCCCTTCGCCATAGCCCTGGCGAAAGAAAGACTCACTCTGCTTTCTTTTCGGTCATGAAATCATCGACCCTCCACTCCCCTCAAAAAGCCCGTTAAAACAGCGGGCGGGCCTTAGCGGGGGCGGGCTTGACTCGCCCCTTAGCCTGGGAGAAGAAGAAGAGAGAGAGAGAGAGAGAGAGAGTAAGAGAGAGACGGTGCTTGTAAGTCACTGCCAATCCGTGGGAACAGGAGTTTCTCTCCAAACGTACGGAGAAGATGCTCCAACCCGAACACTTGTACGCATATAATTGTAGTCTGTCTCATATCTATGTTGCTTGACTGAGATGCTCCATAAATGAAGCAGAGAACTGATACGTCTTTGATGCTTCACCTGCCGTCATCGTTCCCGGCAATTCTTTCGCGACTCTGGGCTCACAAGCAAGGCTCCTTCACAATTGATTCCTTGCAGGGGAATGTCAGGTCTGATGCATTTGTTGGAGATGTCGCGCGAGTTTCGGGTAACACATGAAAATCCGCGCAACACGGCTGAACGGAACGCATGAAACTATTCCGCAATTGAGTCAGTACTCTTCAACATCAGCGACACGGAGATCGAGCCTGCAAATGTTATCGTTTCAAACCTTGGAACACCCAACGGTGGGCCAGCCATGAGTCATGAAGACCCAGTCAACCTTTTGGTATCTTGGCAGTCTGAAGTCGTAATCTTGGTACTGATTCTGCTGCTGAGCATATCCGGTGGACTATAGATGCTACAAATCCGCAGAGGCCCGGAAGGTTGCCTTTGCAGGCATCACGTCTCGATGCGATTAAGGTTTGCATGTTTCCCCATTGGCACCTTTGGGGCTCTGGGCGCGGAACGCCCGCAGAAGAGAAATGCTGTGCGAAGGAAAACCGACAACGAATCATGATGTAAGCATATGTAAGCACAGGCACATGCTTTTACTAGTTTAAGTCGCATCAAGCCCGTAGTCTACAGGTCTGGGACTGCTACAGGTTGCATCGGTTTCCTCCACTTTGTGAGGGGATTTTCGGTTGCGAAAGAGGCCGTCGTTTGCGCAAGGGTCTGTGGAACAGTGTGGAACGATCCGACGTAAGAAGTCAGCGCGTCGGGCGAATCAACGAGAATTGAACAACACAGGTCAAAACGCACGCGGAAAGAACCTACAGCTAAAGGTCAAAGACCGAAGAGCTGCTCTGGCTCCTGCCAACATTCTGTCCAGGCCCACAAATGAAATCTTCCTTGCTTCGGTATGTGTAGCCGTTCACAATCCTTACACTACACTTCGAGCCTAGGCGGCCAGCCGAAGACCTGGCAGAGGAGCCATTTCCAGTTCAAGGCATCGGCCCCTTTGTGCTCCTACACCCGATCTATCCCTGCTATTGTGGTGCGTATCCTGCGATTCTTGGCATTCTTGTGGCCGGTGCTCGTCCTGCCGTGATCCGTGCGACCATGTACATTTGAAGGGAAGTTTAGATGCTGCGATCCTTCAACCGGAAAAGTCTGCTGAACAGCGCTTGAATGAGATGTTGTAAGCAATCGGCTCGCCTTCCCCGAAACTAGGAGGACTAGCTGAAAAGGCAAGGGTCAAGGGAAGTCTCTTCAACGAAGTGGTTTCTCCTGCTGCATCATCCCAAGTTGAAGCTTCCGAGGCCTTTCACCGATCAGCACGTACGAGCAGCAGTCGTGGGGACCTCTTGATGTGCCAACTAAACACGCTGGCATTACAACGGTCCCTTCGACTCTCTACTGTCTGCCTCTTAGTCCTCGTTGCGCTTTTTTGTTGTGTGTTTGTTCGTCTTGTTTTGAGCTCTCTCTCTCTCTCTCCCTCCCTCCCTCCCTCCTCGTTTTATCCTTACGCCTGAAGTGAATCTGGATGGGGACAGTCAGCCTACGACTTTTTGCGAATGCCGTCGCCGGTTTGCTCACAGGCAGGTGGATCTCAAAAAGAGATGTTGTTCGTAAGTTGGAAACCCAGGACCCGAAGCTGCATGAGCAAGTCAAATTTCAGGAACAGTTGCCACTTCGCCGTGCTGTTCTAGAATTCCAGCAGCATCCCACGCTGAAGCTTGGATGGAGATTCACCTGCAAATACCGGCGGAGAGATGGTGCGTCACAAAGCGGGAATTTTTTCGCTTCATAGAGGAGGTTCGAAGGCTCTGGAAGCAAGGACTGCTTCCCAATAGCGAGGAGCTTCCGAACCCGAAGCACCATCTCCACGCCTACGGCCCCAACCTATACCAAGTCAACACCCACTATGTCAAGCCCGTAACTTTGGCCGCTGGTGGGATGAGTTATGCCTTGATGAAGCACCCTAAAGGATTGATATGTCACGTCTTCGTCTCACACGCGTGGTCGGAAGGAGTCTTCGAACTGGGCAGCCATGTAAGAAGCGCCTGGCCGAGAGGACTTCGCTTGAGGAACATCTACTGCTGCTTGCTGGCGAATCCACAGAACTTGGACATCGAGTCCATGCTGGACTGCCACCCACTCGAGAGCCCTTTTGCCAAAGCCATGCAGTGTGCCTCTCATGTCTTGGTCAGCCCAAACGACACGGTGAGCATTTACCAGCGACCCTAGATTGAACAGTGTTTTGGAACATCGAAACATTCGAACCCACTTGTAGACTGTAGAATTAGATATGTTCGTCGTTGAAAGCCACTCAGCGAAGCCCAGGACTGTGGTGCGTGTATGAAATATTTTTGGCCACAGAGTGGAAGAAGACCTGCGTGATTCCTGCCAAACCACCACCGTCTAGACTCTGCGGCATGATCAAGTGGACCTGCTTGTTTCCAACGAGCTTGGGCGGGATGATAGGGTGCATTTGGGCAATAGTCATTCAAGCCATGCAGCAGCCCAACGATGTCCATGCAAGAGTTGCTGACGGAATTCTCTGCGCCTGCATCGCGGGTGCTGTGTTCACTTGTTTGGTGGATGTTGTGATTCTTACACGGGCCTTTTGGTTGGAAGCTTCCTGCATCAGGTCGAGCATGTTCCGAGCGGTACGAAGCGGGCTACAAGTGCTGTCAGCTTTGTGCATTGCGCCATGGTTCGTTTTGCCATGCAGATCTCCACCCGCGATGTATGACAAACTGCTGCATTATGGAGTTCCGCTGGCGGTCTGGGGTGCTGCAGCTGCTGCTGCCGTTAGAGATTCCGTGACCGAGTTGGAAAACACTGAAATTCAACGTCAAGCAAGCTTCCTGTCCTTCGAGGGTTTAGAGTTTGCAAGGTGCTCTAGCACCGCGGACGAGTCTCGCATCCGTGGGGCTATCGCCGAAAGCGAAGAGGATGTGATTACGAGCATCCAGATTTTGAAGTCTGCTGGAGCACACAACCACGCGATTCGTCAAGCGCACACCAGAGGTCTAGACATCACGGGATCAGGAAACAATCACACGGCTGTCAGGCTCGTTGCTGGCATAATGCCTTGGTGGGTGATTTGTCTCGTGGAGGAAATGGGAGCTGCACATGTTTGGGATGTAGCCTGCGCGTGCCCGTCTGACGTGTGGATCTACACCTTTGCCCTGATCATCTTTCTGTCCGCATTGGGCATGATTTGCGGAGCTTTCTTCTGGATGCGGAAGGGGCCCATTTGGGTGAACTTAGTGATCCACACGTGCACTATCCTGGGCTTTTTTGTTGATGCGACGCCGTACGGAGTGGCAAGTGTGCAAGGTTGGCAAGAATTCCATCGCCTTCCCGTGTTCCTTCGAATGGCTCACACCGAACCGCCGGCAAGTTGTCCGTCTTTCCTCACCTGGTGGTTTGCAGTTCCCATGAGGCCCTGTGTGGCCTTGCTTGCATTGGGCTTGGCTTGGCTTGGCCCAGCAGCCATGCAAACGTTTCTTCTCAGGCGCCGAAGTCCAAGCATGCAGGACCTCACAGACTTGGAAAGCACTGACAGTTCACGTTCTGTGCCCTGCTAGTCCATGGTGTTGACAATTTGAGGCTGAGGCCGAATTCAGTTTGCAAGTTTTACCCGAACAAGGAGCATTTTGAAGATTTTGAATTCTTGCTCCGTCTCTGTCTATGCACCTATATTGAGTCACTATATCATGAGTCTTGTGAATGAGACTGCGAAAGAGTGATGTTTTGGGGTTGTGAGTGCGTGACAACTCGGGCCTCAATGCTTCATGTACTACGACAGGAATCTTGTCCTAGCTTAAGGTGATTCATCAGCGGAAAATTCCATGTAAAGCTCCTTCTTGGAAGCATAGGCTGAGTGAACAGCATCCAACGGCATGTTGTACTTTGTTGTTTGGTTTTCTGCTCTCGTTTCTGCTTGTTTTGAAGCAATCGGTCATAGTGCATTGACTTGAATAGCCGCACCGTTTTAGAAATGCAACAACAACCGCAGCAACAGTGACAACAGCAGCAACAACATCAACAACAAAACCAGCAGAAGCAGCAACAGCAACGACAACTACAACAGCAGCAGCAACATAGACTGCAGAGGACAGGTCGCGTGACGGTTCTCTCGTACATCATTTAATCTAGAGAGATCCCTTTTGCTTCGTATCGTGGTTTTTTNCAGCAACGACAACTACAACAGCAGCAGCAACATAGACTGCAGAGGACAGGTCGCGTGACGGTTCTCTCGTACATCATTTAATCTAGAGAGATCCCTTTTGCTTCGTATCGTGGTTTTTTATTGAGACCAGGCATACGGAAATATGGATCTGGCACGAGTCTCCACCCGAAAGGTTGTTGCAGCTTTCGACTCTGGGGATTTAGGGTTAGTGCTGTTGTTGTGCTATACAGTATGGTGGCTATGTGGACGGCTTGGTAGACGGCTTCGTTGTTGATTGTGCATTTGTGCTGTCTTTTGCATGTGCCTGAGCTGTCAGTTGTTTGCCCTTACATGGCTTTCAAGACATCTCAATATCTTCTCTGGTTGGTCATGGCACTTATTCATCTGTTGGCGAGTGGAAGAGCCAGAGCATCATGGCAGGAAACAGTGCCAATGCCAGTTCTGCTTCCTCCTGCAACCATCGGACATGGGGTATTTGTTGCTTGATGTGACCTCGTTTCAAGCGTGAGTTACTTGTTGCAATCGTGAAAATTATGCCTCCTTCTGCTTCAATATGGGACGTGAGGCCCATGCTCCCCGCACTCCGCGGCCGAAGTACATGTCTGTGGAGTATGTGGGAGATAGACCCCGACCCCGTAATCCGAAGGCCGAACTTCTAAACTCCTTACTTAACCCTAAAGCTAAAACCCAACCCAACNCTGTGGAGTATGTGGGAGATAGACCCCGACCCCGTAATCCGAAGGCCGAACTTCTAAACTCCTTACTTAACCCTAAAGCTAAAACCCAACCCAACAATCCTTGAGCTCGAGGCCACAAGTGCTGTGAAACCTAATAAACTCTTGAACTCAAAAGCCGAAACCCCAAACCGCTACTGCAAAATGCGGCATGGCAAACGCCATGAGGTTGGGGCTTGAAGTCATGAGACCAAGGCGGCGGCATGTGCCACTGCAGATTGCAGCGACGCCCCGCCCCTAGATGCTCTGCACCCTAGCATTCAGGGCTTGCGTGGGGCTCGCAATATATCTTGATCCCACATCCGAAAGTGCGAGATACGTGAGTTGAAAGGGGTTGCGGTACGGTGCAGGGCCTAGAGAGTCTAGGGTTGAGGGTTCAGGGCTTATCAACTGTAAACCGAGTCGTGCGGCTGCCAATTTTGCCAGTGCTACTATTAACTGTTTTTGCTTTTTACTCTGTGAGCTGTGGCCTTCATTCTTCCACTTGAGTCTTCTTGCTTACTTGTGGCTTCTTCCGTCTGTGGAGTCTGGGTTGGAGTGCACCTGTCCTGTCCCGTCCTTCAACAGAGTGCAGAGCGTGCATCATGTACCGAGAGCTTACCCTAAACCCTCGACACTAGATCACGAAGCCTGCAATTGATGATCTCATAGTAGTAGTATGGTCAAGCAAGGTCTTTTGCTTAGAATCACCAGCACAAGAAGCACTTCCTCTGGGACTTCAGACCACGAAGGAAGGTTACAAGTCGCATATAACCTGTAAAGTAGCAAAAGAAGCGTTGGGTTCTGGATACTACAAGCTTCATATAGAGTGTAGCCCACCGCATATGTGTTGGTGCTGCTCGTGCACGCTATGGTACTCCAGGGCACCCTTCGTTCAGGCAACACAGAGGTAGGGAAATTAGTCGTTTCATCCCATTGTATCCCCTTCGAGTCCTTACATAATTGCAGAAGAACCCTATTGGAACCGGCAGAGTGGTACCGACCTAATTCACCCCAGCAATGTCAGCGCTGGTTTTCGGATAACGGATAACATGTTTACGGGAGAAACAGTTGACCAAACAAAAGTACTACAATCCAGGATCTTGGTAAACATAAAGGCGCACCAAGAAATAACAGCCCTCAACTTATAATCGGAAATGAGCATACCTTCTGAACATCTGAAGTTCAGGCTATAGCTTCGTCCACTGCTCCCACGCGTCGCGGAGAATACGAACCACCTGGGCAGAGCTTGGGCTGCCGGGCACTTGGGAAAGGGGATCTACGGCTTTGGGGGATTGCAGACCATTTCGGGGTTTGGGCTATGTTGGGCCACTGTTCGGGCTTTCGGGTGGTTTGAAGTTGAGCGCGATTTAGAATTTTGGGTGGCTGACGCTTCGGGTGTTTGGACTCTCTGGTCTAAGATCTAGGGGT
>BGNK01001550.1:730-45323 GCA_003297005.1 Symbiodinium sp. clade A Y106
TGGAGCTTCTAGAAGCTCCAAAAGGAAGCTTCTAGAAGCTCCATTTTGGAGCTTCTAGTTTCCTAGAAGCGCTTCTAGGATTTTCAAGAAGCGCTTCTAGGAAGCTTCATTTTGCAGCTAGGCTTCAAACCCTAGAAGCTTCAAAACGAAGCTGCCAGCTCCAAAATGGAGCTTCCCAAATCCGCTTCCCACAACGGAGCTTCTAGGAAGCCTAGGGTTGCCAAGGCAACAGAGTGTTCGGAATCACAGCAGTCTGCCAAGGAAGCGATTGACTCCAACGCCTTGCGCAACTCCGGGTAGGCTGAAGGAGGTACCCCAAGGCGATTGAATAGGGAGAGAACAACCCTATCGTCCAGTGCATCACCAGTCAAGGTTTCACGCAAAACTTGATAGTAAGCTGCACGCACATCATAGAAAACGAGAGCGGGCAACTCTCCCTGGTGATGCACATGACTCTGAAAGCACTTGACGGCGAGTGAGATAGTATCAACACCTACATGTCCACGCACTCCGGCATGGAGGTCTGGGCAAACAGCCAGGAGGGCAGGAGTAAGGCGAGTACGAATGCCGCGGTGAAAGATTTTACCCGGTACACTGGAAAGGAGGATGCTCCGGTGTTTGTCGCATTGGAAGACAGTGGCGGTTTGCTTAGCCAAGGTCATCAGAGCCCCACCCTTATATTCAACCGGTTCACGCAGTGCAAGGGTGCTCTTGAGATGTAGCCCCAGGAAGTGGCGTGCAGCCTGGCCGGGACAGACCCGCAGCAACTCGCCAGTATTGCCGTCGGGGCCAGCAGCTTTGCCTCGGCGGAGGCCCAAGATGTCCGCTTCAACGCTGAGAAGATCCGGCAGAATCGACGGGTCGAAACTTACCTGCCGGTTACCAGCCCGACCAGCATCTATCCGAGCGACATGAAGCGTGCACTCATCTGCCGTAACGGCAAGGCCGGACTCCTGGTCTGCAAAATGCTCTCTCCACCGCTGTGCCCGCTGTTCCCCAGAGGCGGCAAGGGAGCCATCGATGAGCTCGACAGCTAGGGAGAGTTGTGAAGGAGGAGCGCCTGGCGGCAGCCGCTTTGGGGAAGGCTTTGCGAACACGCTGGTAAAGCTGTCTCGGACGGGCGAGATCTGAGACTCGAACATCATGGACGAGCGATTCCAAGTACCGATTACGGTCAGCCCTGACGGCGTTTCGCAGAAAACGGCCCGCAAAGTTATAGGACGCCCACGCCTGGGCAATACTGCAGTCAATGGCAGTGAGCCAAGCATCGGCCCGCCGACAGGCATGCGCGGTAAAAACCGGCACCCCTCCAGTGTAACACAACACCGGCAAAGCCAATGAGGAGTCTGCGCCTGCTGCACTCCGCTCTTTCCGCTCGAAGGTATTGCTGGAGTTCCTTGCGTGCAGTAACCCATTGCATAGTGTCGGCAGTGAGGTATAAAACTGGCGAGGACAGGCAGCTGTCTGCTCCTGCACTGCCCGGCCTGCCCCGAGCCAGGTCTGTGCAAGGCTGGCAAAATGTGTATCCACATCTGTGCACCATGACGGCGTGGGGGCTGAAGTGAGAGCACGGCCAAAGACAGCTCTGTCAAGGCTGGGGTCGAGGTCGTTAGGACGGCAGGCCTTTCGACGAAACGTCGGCCCAGCCTGAGAAGCAGGCCGGGTCTGAAAGCGGCTATGAAGGACAACCGGAACATGATCATGTCGCTTCTGCAAAGCCTCAAAGTCGTACCAGACATGTGATTGGAGCTCGAAATCAAGCCACGCCTGGGGCACCGCAATGTAATCCAGCCGGTGAGTCGCGCCGGTGGGAGAACACCAAGTCCAGGACTCACCGGTATGGACATGGGGAAAAGTGCTGGGAATGCCCAGGTGATGCGCAGCAAGGAAGTCATGCCAGGCGTGACCTCCGGGGTTTTCGGCCTCAACGCCATAGTCGCCGACAGCTGGACTGGTCTGACTGCTAAACGTCCATTGGCATCTGTGAGAACAACAAGCTCTCGGCCCTGGGTCAAGCGCCGAATCTCATCAGCGCGAGCACGCCAGAAAGCGGTAGCCAGACCTTGTGTGCCAGTAGGGTCTGATGGCGCATGTGCAACCAGTACAGCGCATGGGAAATAAGGAGCATCGATACTGACTAGGAGGTGTCGCGGGGAGAAAGCAACAACCGTACAATGCGCCACATCAAAGTAGCAAGGGGCACTGCCCTGGCTGGCATAGGGAAGTCGTTTGCTGAGCCAAAGGGCACACCCATACTGCCCACGTTCATCTGCGGCAGCATGGAGCAAAATGTAGCTGAATCCGGTAGGATTGCAGCTTCCTGCAAACGTGTCTCCTGAAGGCCCACAATATGTATGCCATGGGCTTCGCATTGCTGAGTAAGCAAGTGGCGCTTCCCAGTTAGACGGAGGCCGACAGGCCGCGCAGTGGCGCCAGTGGGTCGCGGACGGCCACCCAAAAGAGTCAACACATTGTAAGTCATGCATTGAAGATCGAAACGGACAGCCTTCTCTGTAGAGGAAGGCGGCGCGAGGGCTGCAGCTGGAGAGGGCCGAAAGGCTGGCAAGCGCGTCTGCATGTAACCAGCAGTCGGCCCGAAAGCAAAAAGAGTCGGCAACTCCGGAGCAGGAGCGGCACACAGCCAAGCCCACCGGGCCAACGGGTGTTTAACTAGACGCGCAGGCCAGTGCGGCAGGACCCGTTCTGCAAGGGGCGTGATGTGGTACCGTGCATGCTTGGCAAAGCTGTCACTCAGCTCGTTACCAAGATGGCCCGCGTGCCCCGGAACATAATCTCCAATGAGCGGGAGGCGCTGCTGCATGCACTGCCGCAAAAGAGCAGCGTGATGGCTCAAGCTGAGGCATCCATCAGATGCAGCAATCGTAGCAGGAAGCCGCCTGACAGAAGGTACCGTGCCCAGCGGCCTGACAGTCAAAGCGCAAATGACAAGGCACACCAAAAGTGGCGCCATACTCGAAGAGCCATGCGAGTGCCAGCAAATGCCTAGAAGCTCGCTCTGTAGGGAACTATCATCAGTCTCGCCTAGGTGGAACGGCGTTCCGGGCGGGACAGCAGTGGACGCAGCAGCTCCATAGAAATAGCTGCGCCCCTCAGCAACAACCCAGACGGTGAAGGCCCATCCTGCAGGCGCAGAGCGTAAAGGCTCGACACGGCCAGAGGCGGAGCCATCAGTGAAAACATCAAGTCGGCTTGCCTGAGCCGAAGCCGGAGCATCGCGCCAGAGACGGACATCCAGCAAGGCCGTCCGCAGTGTTAGGGAGGCCTCTGAAAAGTGCAGGATTGGTTCGAGGTCATTGTCAAGCCAATCCGCAGCAGAATCACTGCATGTGACGGGCAGTAATTCGCCGAGCGTAAGACTTTGCCGTTGAAAGTCAGTCAAAGGAATAACGTCTTCCAAGCGGAAAGGGCGTGGGTCCAGGGCAACAGAAGGCAAGGAAGGCAACCCTATATGCCAAATGTCCGTAAGACGGGTCAGGGTCAGCAACAACATCAGCAGGCGGCAACAGCTGCACAGCGCGCAGAGGCTGGCAGAGCGACGCCAAGCATGCCAAAGCAAGAGTACGGTGCATGGCGCCGCCACACCTCCGGACATGTCCTGGGGCGGGGGTAATCGGCCCATGTTGATGATGGGCGGTCGGCGCACCGCCGGCAGTACGTCCACCAGGAGAGGAATCCGAGGGCTGAGAACTGCCTCCGGCGGCGCTGGGCCTGGCCTCAGGGGCATGAGACGGGGCTGACGGACGGATCGGTTCCACCCTTGGACCAGGCGGAGCACCAGCAGAGGGGCCTCCACTTTGCAAAGAGGGTGACAACTCAGGCACGAAAGAGACGGTAAGGACCTCACCTGCAAAAATGGTGCGCCGATCCAGGGCCTCATTTTGTCTAGGATGTCCGCCGGCGACTGCAATCCGAAAGCCAGCAGGGCAAAAGTCCTGTAGACGAGTGGCAAGCGCCGTGACGTCGTAGAGACCGTCCGGAGCATGTGCGGCAACAAAGCCAAGCAAGATGGGCCGAAGGTCCAGAAGACAAACGATCCGTCGCACAGGATCGTCTGCTGCCGAGGCAGGCGCCTCAACGGCAAGGAGCACGGACCGAATCAACAGGCCGTGATCACAGCGAAGTTCAGGATACGTGGCCAAACAGGTTGCAGGAGCAAGGTGCTACTGGAAACATCCAGGACAGCTGCAACATCTTGGCGGAAGCTGGCTGCCCGCCTCCGATCAATGTCATATCTAACAGGTTCATGGTCCGTCACGAGCCATGTGCGATCCCCGTACTCTCCCGGGATGTCTGGCGCAAGCGTCCAGCCGTCAGGAGACTGCATGTAGCATGTCATGCAACTCTGCGCGCACAAGAACAGAATGCGCAGGACGCGTAATGACAATGAGGTCCCCACTGAAAAGTTCAACCCGAGCGGTAGGCCCGAGAGGCCATGGCATGTCACGCACGTAAATGGTGGCAGGGGTTGTAGCCTCAATGCCAACAACCGCTAGCAAAGAAGCGTGGGTCATGGCCGCAGGGACATTCAGGGCAAAGTACCGGTCATCAAGACCCCGGAGGTCAAAATAGACCAAAGGCTCTGCCACAGGCCAGGCAGGAAGGGCAAGAAGAGTGCCATAAGTAGTGTCTGGCTGCGGGTGTACCGCAAGAAGATGAGGGAAACGCATGACGGCATCTCGGGACCGAGCTGCACTGGCTACAGCGAGCGCCGCCGAGACAGAATCGCGAGGCTGTAGCACAACCTCCAGCAATTCGGGAATGTACCCAGGGGCAAATTAACTAGGAACACAGCCCGGTGCGGAAGGGCCGGCCGGGCATCGGTGCCGTTGGTATGACCCTCAGCGGCAACAGCTTCGCCTGAATGGTCGGCACCTCAGCAGGTGTTCCAGGGCCTGTTCCTGACAGTGGGACTGCAACAGCATCGCCGTCCGACCCGGCAGGGACCCGCAACACGGGCGGAGGTCGCAAGACGTAGTCAACAGTGAGGACATGGCCAGATCGGATTTGCAAGTGGACCCCGGCTGCTGGAGCGCCAACAATGCTGACATCATGTCCAGGTGGGGCATGCTGCAACAGATGACGCTGCAAGTCCGGCAAATAAAGCAAGCCATTGTGCGCATGCCAGACAAACCAGTCCTCCTGTATAGGGCGGCCATCAACAAGAACAGCCTGCAAAGGGCCAACAGCGGCCTGAGGTCGCGAGGCAAGAACCGCAACAGCTGTACGGCATGGTATCCCTGCCAATGCGATGTCCACAACACGAGGACACGCAGGGACAACGGGGATGGGCGCATCAGCCATACCAATAGCAGCGGCCAAACGCTGTCTGTGTAGAAGGGGCCGGCTCAGGTCAGCGCGAAAAAGCTGACAGCTGCGTGCACTGACCAGGCAATATAAGCATCAACAACGTCCGGCTCGACAAAGAGCGGATGCGAGCTCCACTGTCCCGCATCCTGCAGGAGCTGACCAAGGTCCCAAAGTAAGGGCGGTGGCGCGGTTGCAGGCAAGACAGTGACGGTGGTACCGGCAGCGAGGTGAGCAAGCGTGTCCGGCGGCAAAGGAGCTTGGTCGAGGCCAGCATACAGAACGACATCACAGCCGTGAACGCCGGCAAGCTCTATGAGCGTAGCTCTGTCAACATAGTTTGGCGCGATGGCAGCGAACAGCCGGCAATGGTAAGGGCGTGGGCATTCCAGCGCGGAGCCGCGACAAAGACACCGGTACCGTCGGTGGGCTGTGGAGCGACCGGCACGAGATGTGGGAACCGGCATGCCCGCTCAGGTCGCCGCATGGCTTGTAGAACTGGAAGCACATCGGCAAGAGTGGCAGGAAACTGCACTTCGACAACAATGGACTCCAAGACATATCCCGGCACACAAATGACAAAAGAGGCACGTCGGCGCAGCACATCCTGTTCGTCATCTGAAGAAAGCGCCTCGGCGTCAGGCAGGCCAACATGGAGCCGTGTGTCAGAGGTGAAATAACGCCAGGACTCTCCAAGCTGTTCTGCAGCATTTCGCACCACAGCTAAGCGGTGGCCCTGAGCAAGTGTGGTGAGCATCGGCTTCGACTTGGTGCTCCTCTGGTGCTTCAGCTCCATGTGCAAAATGGGCACCTATCTGAACGAGCCATACAGCCTGAACACCTGTAAGCACATGAGGCGCTGGTGGCCCCGGCACAGATAGCCAGCTGATCAAGAAGGGCCAGAACCGTGGGAGAGGTCGTGTGCACAAGCCATGGTGGGAGTCCCTGAACCACCGATACGCCTCTTAGGTACTCATGGCTGCGCAATCCGCACACGCAAAAGCTGCAAAGGATAAGGCTGTCTGCAAGGGCACAGGGCCCTGACTGAGAAACGCGGAGCTCACCAGGACTTAGTAGAGGAGCCGCTGCCCCTGCGCCACCGATGCAGCTGTTTGGCGCTTCCTCAACACAGAAACTGATGACCCGACGTGTTGCGACAGGCGAAAAATTAAACCTAAAGAAGACCCTAGCAACCCCCTTAGGGAAAAGCCTGGGCAGGATGCCATGAAAAAGGGATTGGGCCGGTAGGTACAAAAACCGGCCGTGCCTGCAAGGGCACGCTGCCCCAAGTTGGGGCAGCCGCAAAATAAAACCCCGTATGGACCTGTCGGGCACTCACCCCTGCGCCACCGATGTGAGTTTTAGGCGCTCCGAGCAGGTCAGAAGTGGACGTCCACAAAGCGAGGAGGACGCATGCGGGATAATTGCAAGGCGAGAAAATGCAACTGTGTGCTGCAGGCGGCAGGGGCATACCCCCGATTCCTCCAAAGCCCAAGGAGGAATGAAGGCAGCCGAGGACAACGGCAGCGAAGGAAGGGATGGAGGAAGAGCACCTGTCGGGTCCAAGGACTACACCTGTACAACACTCAACTGTACAGGCACCTAGTCCGGTCAGGCTCAAAATCACAGCCCCGCCGAAGACAACAGTCCGAGGCACCGCAAGCGCAGCCTTGCCCGAAAGAAACCTGGCCACCAGTGTTCCAAAAGGAACACTGAGGCACCTGTCCCTCCAGACGGCATGAACCTGCAGGCCGAGGACTGGTCCTCGATCGGTCTGTGAGCAGGCTGTCAGTGGGGCCTGGCTTGTATCGTCTAGATCCGGATCGTCGTCGTCCACTGTCATGGACGCAAGCCCTTGCCACCCATGCATAACCTCGGCTTCCGGAGGGGGCCTCTGAGGGACCTCGCTGGGGAGAGCTCCGACACCGCAAGGCACTCTTCATGGTCTCTCGCTTCTCCTGGAGAAGGGTAACACGGCCTGTGGCCGGCACGACCTTCACCTTGGTCGCCTCCTTGATATTCGTCTGGGGCGGAACTTCTCCAGTCGGGGCCCGCACCATCGACTTGTCTCTCTGGCCTGGATGCTTGGGAAGTTGGCCCGCAGGTGCATGGGCTGAGGCATGGTGGCGCCCCGTGCAGCGGCCCGCGCAGTAAGGTGGGGCTGCGTCGGCGACACCGGAAGAGCATCCACCGTTGCACCCAAATACGGGTCTGCCGTTGCAAAGGCCGCAGCCGGCCGCCCAGTTGCAGCCGGGGTCATAGGGGCACCAACGCGGCCAGCAAGTGGCGTGGTTGGAGCTGTCGTCTGAGAATGCATGGCTCGGCGCAGGACACCGTCCCGGTCCTGGCCGTCCTCGGCCGCCCATGACTCGAACAAAGCCTCCACCTGACTGCTCAGACCAGGTGCAGGCCGCTCCAGCGGCTCCTCTGGCGGCTGTCCATGGGCGATCCACAGGACCATTTCCCGCGATCTCTGCTGATGCAGCTCCGCGTCCATGGCGTCCTTCTCGATCCGTTCGAGGTCTTTTTAAATTTTTGGTACCTTCGCCGCTCCTTCTGATAGTTCTCTTTGGCAGCCTTGTCGTATGCCGCCCATTGCTCTTGCGCAGCTTCGTACGCGTTGTGCAACTTGGTCACTCTGAGCTCCGCTTTGCGGGCGATGTTCAACGCCGCTTGCATGTCTGTGACCAACCCACCGGACTCGGTGCTGGGCCCCACAACTGAGCCAGCACTGGCCGTCGCATTGTTCTGCGGTGTCACGGCATTGTATGAAGGAAAGGCTGCCTTTGCCTTGGCCTTGGGGTTGGCATACCACCAGGAAGAGGCAGACGGCGAATAGGCCCCATGCCATATGCGCCACTTTCCCTTGTTGTCCATGGCCCACTCCTGGCCGTCCCGTTGTTCTGGGTTGCGGCCTCTTCCCATGAGGCGGCCGAGACGGAGACGAAATCGAGGGCAGGTGGCGTGATGGGCCGCCAGACCTTGCAGTGTATTGCGGCTCACCGGCCGACCTTGTCGTAGTGCGGTGCGCGCTCGGGAGCGCACCTGTCTCGCCCTGCGATGCCAAGCAGGGGAGCCTCGAGAGAGTCCTATGGCCTCTCGCGAAAGCGCGTCCACAATGGACGCTGGGGCTATCAGCTATCACTCGCTGTTGAGTGTCTTCTGAGCCCTGTCATATACACTGTGTATATATATACTTAGATATTTGTGCGACTGTTGTGTATCCCTGGAGCCCGGGCCTGAGCTGAGACGCCATCGTAGGCGCCCAGGATCGATTCCTGCAAGGCTCAGAACTGAGAACTTACAGCGGAGCTTTTGTGATTTGTGTCTCTGTTGCTCTGATAGGTACCGACATGCCGAAAGCTCCTGTGGCGTTTGAATGCGCAAGCTTTGACTCTCAGGCGAACTATTCAGGAATGCAACTGGCAAGGTCTACTTTCGGGACAAGCTATCCGGCAATTTCACATTCTTTCTCACAGCGTACTTTGGAATTCCGATACACGGGTCCTGTGGTGTGGCAGGCTAGTAAGAATTGCAAGTTGTATGGTGCTGTCTTGCGGCAAGCCATTTGCACATTTTTGTATTCTGTATTTCTCACATTATATTGTCACGGCAAGGTCACATGTCCAGACTGCTCTCGTGCGGAAAGCCATTGCGGAATTCCAATTGACAGGGCTCTGTTTTGCGGCAAGTTTCTCCGACAACCGTTGGGGAATGCCACCTTTGAGCGAGCTATTGGGGAATGCAACTATATTGGGCACTCTCCCCGAACAAGCTGTTGCGGAATTCCAACACGCAGATCACTGTTTTGCAGTTTTGCAGCCTAAGGGGGAAGCAAAGATTGAACACAAACTTCACCCAGGCGCCAATTCCCACATTGCAGCAATTTTCGACTGTTCCCAAGCTTCATTCGCTGCAGACAAGCAGTTCACAGGCTCCCAAGGTTGCGAATCACATCAGTTTGGCCAAGTCACGAACCTCAAATCAGGAAGTGCGATGTTGGCTTGGACTAGCAAGGCTTGGCTTCTGTCGGGCTGGGGCGGAGGGCCCCTTGCCCCTGTCCTTCTTGATATCCTGTTGAATACTTGCTCATACTGCGTTGCTGTCACTACTTGCAGCATTGGCTTCAATGCAGAACACACCTTCGTCATTTGCACCTTGTGGACCAGGAGCTTGGCTGGGCCTGGCTTGAAGGGAGCTACACCTGCCAGTGGAAACCTGGCACAAACGACAGACATCCTCCTTGAATATGTACAACGGAGGAAACTGTATACATTACAAGTAGCAACTATAAGCATTGCTTGGCCGGGCCTTGCCTGGCTATTCCTCAACACGGCTTGGAGGTTTTGCAGCCTTGAGCAGGCTTGTTGTTCTGGATGGGCTCATTATGACTATTGTAAACGTGGCGGGTGCTTCTCCTAAAAAAGCAGGCACCTTCTTGCTCTGCTTCTTGGGGAGTGGCAGTGGTATTGGCTTGCGAGGTGGCAAGCCCTTCGTCGGCCCAAGTACGACTCTATGAACACTCTGAAACATTGCTAGCTGGTCCGCAGGGTGCGTTGGGGGGGCTACTGTTGTGACTACGCCTAGGATTAGTGAAATTGCTATCCTTAAGATGCCCGCCTGATGACTCTGCGAAAACCACAGACAAGAAAAAATGAAACCAATGGAAACATAATCAAAACCAGATCCCATGACCAACCCAGGGAATGAGAAAAAAACAACACAGAACACATCAAAACACAACATGGGGCAAACATCAAGAAACACGGGAATCAAATGAGATTCGCATGAGCATAGAATCAACAAGGACAAAAGTTACACAATAATTGTTCCGCTGCATATTCAATCGATTCGGTGTTTCTGCACGTTTCTGGATTTCAGATCTACTGGACCTGGAATCGACTTCAACACTTACACCTTACACCACTAGTTCCCTACTATTCTCCCAGCAATCCTTCGATGTCTTTGCAATTCTCTATTTCAGATCTATTGGACCTCGGGAGACATCAAACACAGAACGCAATGCAAAAAAAGGTTATAGCATGAGAACCGCATGAGTATTGAATCAGCAAGAAGAAGCTTCCCACTGATTATTGCAGCGATTTCCACAGGTGTTTTTTCATTCAACTGCTTCGGTGTTTTGCACATTCAATCCCATCATGCATATTTCCCGTGTTGCTGGTATGAACAGGACCGGGACATCATAATGCTACCATTCCCATTCCAGGCGTTTCTGTGATGGTGCCCCTTGTCGATGTCACTGTCCTTGTCGTTGAGATCGTCGTTGCGCTCGGTGGATGTTCTTGTTGATGCTGCTGATACTGTTGTTGTTGTTGTTGAGTAATTGTTCCCTTTCTCGGTCTCTGCTTGCTTCCTTTCTTGCTTTCCTTCGTGTCGGTCGGCAGGAGGGACGACGAAATCAATGCAGGAAACTCACAGGAGCAGAAACTTGCGCCCTTCCTTTTGTATTGAAGCTACGACAGCTCGAGGTCTTAAGACTTCACGGCTTTGGACTTTGGGTTTACATTCAGTCGTTGGGGCATGCAGTTTGCGCTCTGCAGATTCGGTGCTCATTCCTGCCCATTGTTTCCAGGCGTCCCTTCAATGGTTTTTGATGTCCGCACGGTTCTTGGTGGGTGCGCCATTTTGGCAGCCCAGCGCATCGAATTGCTTGGGCGACCTCTGGTTTCGCACCCATCACTCCGTCAATTTCGAAAAACGCGTCTTCTCCCTCCTTGCAAACAAGCTCGGTCCTTGATGGGATAGGTGGTCTTGCGGACACAGTCTCCGCAGCTTTGGCCGCCGCTGATGGCCAACTGAGTAAGCATTGCACGGAGTCCGAAGAGGTCTTTATGTTTGTGCATGAGTCGTGGGATCCTTAAGAGATGGTCGAAGGCTCGGCACGGAGCTCCAAGCTTCACTTAGCAAGCCACCCGATAGAGCTCTGCAAAGCCCTCCATCAGATCATCCATCCACTCGCCCACCTTACAAGTAGACCAGCCAAGTGTTTGATGGCCAGAGGGAATGCTCGATCATGCCCGTGCATTGAGTTAGTGGCAACCGCTGGTTTCGCCCAAAGCTGAGGCAGCAACCTCCACTTTCTTCTCTCCTCAGCTGCCGAATACACAGCACTAGACATGCTCGCACCCATCACATGTCGCGACTAAAACACATTTGCCTGAGATAACGAACGATCCAGGATCTGACTGAAAGCTAAAGGCCACAACAATATGAAATTTCCAGTGTCACATCACTTGCTGCTGCCCGGCATCCCTTGATCTTGTGATCCTTTTTTGCACTGTCTGTAGCCTCCTCGACACCAGAGTCCTCGAAGTGCGCGCGTGTGCAGGAGTGGTAGCCGTGCCAGCAGCAGCAGGAGAAGGATGACGAGTAGTAGTACTAGAGGAAGCAACCGTCGTCGTCGCATAGTCGTAGTAGTGGCACTAGCAGCAAGCGTCGTCGTAGCGGCACCAGAAGTAGTAAGTATTAGGAAGTAATAATGCAATTTTCAAACAGTAGTAAGTCGTGGTAGCAGATTGGCAGTCGTAGTCGTCATCGTCCATGTCGTCGCTTTCCCGGCCATGTCCAAAAATGTCCGGTCGTCGTCACAAGTTCTACAGCAACAGTAGTTTCAATAGCACATCCGACAATGCACTTGGTTCCGTGATCGCGAGTAGCAAACGTGGAGATTTGTAAGAATTTTGCAGCAGCACATGACCCACCGACTGCAATGGAAATAGACCTGGGAACTCCCACCCGTCCACCCGGAACCTCCTCTTCGGACTCGGCAGCCTTCGAAGCACCTTTGGAGCCCCCTGCTGCTTGCTTGGCCTGAGCTGGTCATTATCACAGCGGGCACCACAAGTTCACTTGGCAGAAAGCTGTCGGCAGAGGCCGGAGGCCGACATTGACATGGCGAATTCGCAGTAGCATGTAGAAACGCGTTGCAATGGCCATGATATAGGGCCCAGGATACATGATCGGGATCTCGAGCTAAAATCTCAGGATCGGCACTGTGATGGGTTGTGATCAGGTCGCGCCTGGACCTACCGTCCGGAGGCGCATTGAGCACGAGGAGTGCATATCAGTCTAGACATTCGGGGTCGCGGAGAAGACCCACTATCCCCAACTAGTTCCAACGTGATAGCGAGTCGCAGAACCTGCGGCCTTACCAACGGCACTTGATGCTCCAGCCGCAGCGCCCCTGAGCAGACACAGCATCGAAAGCATCTGTAAGTGGGCCAGGATGCGCTAGGAGCCCGGCGCGAATTTCATCTGGGTTCCAAGGCTTACCATCGAGTGGCCTATGTGAGGCCACTTCGTGGCGGCTGCCCCTTGGCAGCTCTATGCAGTGAGTCCAGGATGATGCACGTGTGCTGATCTAACAGAATCTAAGACAAGGTGTGCATTGGCCAATGTGTGCACTGTACGAGGCTGAACACACGATGGGGTCAAAGAACAAACCGTGGGACCTTTATAGCTGAGCCAAGCCGAAATAGCAGAAGCAGCACAGGTGAGAAGTTGGGCTCAAGACGAGCACATCTGCAATTCAGAGTGGAACTGCGCAGCACCAAGGACGGGCGAGAAATCACTGTCAAATAAGAGGCTCGTGGCACGCTCCTATTGCCGTCGCCTTGGAAAGATTCAAACTTAAGAAGTCGGTCCTCGAAGCCAAGGTAAGGTGAAGTCGTCGAAGGATGAGTGACGTCCTGCTAGGGACAGCTCGCTGCCAGGCAGCGAACAGGTCAAACATGTGGCTGAGCCTCTTCTTCTGGCTTGGGTCGAAATCCTGTGGCAGTTGCTTCAAACAGCACCGCCGGCGCGGTACCTTTACTTGCTCACGAAACTGAGAGCAGCACCCTGGGCGAGAAGCTTTCTAGCGATCAGCCGTTCCTTCTCCCAACCTGGCTTGCTTGGAAAGCCTCCAGCCGTAACGCGTGAAAAGGAATCTGCCTGGATCTGCCCCGAGGAGATCGTCATCGGCTTCGGCCGCAGTGGTGTCTGTAACTTCCTCTTCGGCAGCTTCCGGGTCACCAGGCTGTGGAGCTTCCCCCACGGCGTCCGTGGCCGTGGCCTCGTCGTCAAGGTCGATGACTTCGTCTCCTTCAGCCATGCGGCCGTGCATTGCACCGCGGCTACATTGTACTCATTGCAGCGTCTGCAGTCGGACCTTCAACCTCCGCCTCGACAGCCTCGGCCAGCTCTTGAGCCGGCTCGGCCTGCTCGGCCTGGCAGATCAGGGCTTTTGGGGTTTTACTGTTCTGCATTATTGCCCGAAGGATTTCAGTCTCAACGTCTCATCGATTTGGCGATTTTGCGTTTTTTGTGCACCGTGCAGATCTCGCGGAATGGCAAAGACGCAGGATGCGGATGCATTGGAATGTGGGCTTACTTTCCTGATTATGGCCCTTTCGACTAATGACTCATCTATCAATGTAACGTTCATCTTGTGTACATGCTTGTTCGTGAACTTATGTACCGACATTTAAAGCCTCGTACACACTGGCACACTGTACCTGCACATAACAGCGACAGGTACAGTAACAGCACGTGGCAGAAATGTGAATGATAATGCAGAAGGTTGTATGCATTGTCGGTGCAAGTATGATCTCCGAAAACGAGTATCAGACTGTGATGCGTGTCAGCAAGAGTATGCGACGGCACTCTTAGGGCTGGCCCGGACCGGAGGGTTGGGGATGCCAAAGCCGGTGTCCTCCTCCGTCTGCTCAGCTGGCCGCTCGGCCTGCTGAGGATCGCAGCGTGCAACGCAGTTTTCCAGCAAAAACTGCGGCAACCTGAAGCCCGAACCGCCCGAAGCGAATCGTGTGGGCAGCCACCTTTCTTTTCGGCCGCGGCTTCGGACGTGGCGCCAGTGCTAAGACCTGGCCGAAGCCATGCCGAGGTTTTTTCAACGCGAAGAGCACGCTAAGCAGCTTCCCCCCCCTCTTGTCCATTGTGATCTGCACCTCCGCTCCATTCTCTGCGGGCCCTGTGGGTCCTGCGGATGCGGTCTCCTGCCACGTCTCACTGGTGCCGGCCGCTGCCGTGACCCCTAATGGCCCTAATTACCGGGTGCTCCGAGAAGTGTAGCTATGAAAGGTAAGAAGTGGCTTGTCATGGCTTGTGTTATGACCATCCTGGTGGGTCGCCGTCCACTTCTCTTGACACTGTTCATTTGTCAGTGGTCAACCGGGAATCGCTTCCTGCGAAAACTTACTCGTGCTAGACGTGGAATGTGCCAGCATCAGCGCCGGAGGTCTTGGCTCCAACCAGCAGCTGAGTGCAAGTGTGGGAAATGTGCACCATTCGGCAACAGACACTTTGAATATGTCTCCAGACATCAGAGTCCATCACGACGAGGTAGAGCAACGTAAGAGAGTCAAGTTAGATTGCAACGTCTTCTTGGGCCGACGAGATGCATGCTCCACTGAGGGACTGCTAGTTACACCTACACGCCGCCGACAGTGTCATTCAGGGAATCCTCGAGGCTCATCCATGTTGCGAGTGGCTTGCGGGACCTAAGGCCTTCAAGGCCCCAGACCCGAAGTCGCGTCCTGGCTCTGTTCATGGCTCATCGCAGGGCTCTCGTCACGCCTCCATCCTGGGGGCACTGCGTGCAATCTGCTGGCATGTCGGTAGCTTTCCATTTTGCGTTTCAGGCCTGGGGTTCAGGGCAAGAGGCCCATCTTACTTGGAGATTTCTACAAGAATCGTAAGCAGGAACCCAAGCTCCGAATAAGCCATTGTCTCAGATTTAATGTTGTGGTGGCCCATAAAGGGGATGTAAATTCTGCAGGCTATCTATGTCAGGCAAGAAGGTGGGTCGATCAAACTGCAGGCAAGTCTCGGAATGACTTTCCGCCGCTTCTGCCGTAGAAGGTCCACTGCACTTCCTCACCGTGCAGTTCAAAGCTCTGCCGATTGATCGTTGCGGCAGTACACCGGCCTTGTCGTGGGGTCTGAATTTGTCGAGGTAGTAGCCTGGGATCGTGAAAACTCTTCTGACGGATCTGCGCTGAGACCGCAGTCAGCTTCTCACAGACCAAGTTAATGTAAGACGAGAGTCGTCCCGACTTGCCCCACTTGACTGTGTGCCATTTCTCCTGCCGGCTCAAGGGGAAACTCCGCGAAATTTGCTTCTGCAGACCCTATAAAATTGAAGGGGGTGGTCCTCCCAGTGGAGCCAGTTCTGGAAGGTCCGGGAGCCCTTCTCGTTATTTATACCTGACGCATTCACATGGGTCAGCTACCTTCAAGCTGCACTGAACCAAAGGCCAAAAACCCACAAGCGAGCCGAGGCTACGGATTGTCGTTCCGTCGACGACATATGTCTCACCGGCTTTCTGAGGCAATGCAAGCCGAACTACAGCATCTGATTGTTTCGCAGAGCTGCACCGGCCTGGGCATTGGTCCATTCCCCTTGCAGGAAATCAAGAGCCTGTTGTCCGGAAGGCACCAGAGTATTCAGCTTGCACGTGCCGAAACCAACAACGACAAGGGCGAGGACGACGACGTCGACACCGATGGAGGCGATGAAGACAATCAGTACCGCATAATCAAGCTGCTGCTGCTACTACCACCACTACTCCTAGCGCTATACGAGTACTAGAACTGCGAAGAGGCAGAGTAGCAGCTCACCATCCTTGCCCGCAGAATGCTCTTCAGCGGCTTCCTTCCTACACCTCTCAGCTTCACTGTCGCTTTAAGTGTTTTCATAATCAACATTGGTTCTGGTATGTTACCATTAGAAACTGGCTTCAGCTCATCACAAGGTGCACTGGACCCCCCGGATGCGCATTGCAACAAATTCAGCAGGTACGCATGTTAATACTGGTTACGTAGAATACATGTGTTACATGCACATACGCAAGTGTACGCAAGTATACTGCAGGTCCACATGTGTGACCTTGTACTATTTACGTGTAAGGATAATTAGTCTAGGGTACATGCAGTGCCACAGCGGCACATGCAAGGTGCAATGGTACGTCTCCTTAACTTTATAAAGACAGTAGCAGGTGTATTCATTGTCATGTACGTATGTAAGTGTTTATGCATGTAAGATTATCTATGATGAGTATGTATGAGTAGGTATGTACGCATCCATGCATACATGCATGCATGTGTGTACTTCTGCAGGTCTGTGTATATGTATGTACCAGTATGGAGAGATAGACTGGGCTGTACATGATAGGGGTGGCAAAGAGCGCAGAGCCTTTAGCTTCGCTTTCGCAGCTTCTTGCCAGCCGCCCATCAGGATCAGTGGATCCGCTCACCCGCACCTGAGCTCTACACATCCTTTCAACTGACTTCGCACTGGCACCGTCCCTGCCTGAGCCCAGGGAACTTCTGCTCATTCCAGGTCGGGTCATCGCAGACAGAAGGAGTTGTGTCGTGTGGCTAGGACTTCGTCTTGTTGAGACGGCACTGTGGCTGCGCATCACTTCTGGCAGTTGGCCTTATTCTCATTTTATCTGCAGTGGCCCGAGGTCCTACCTACGAGCGCTTCAAAGCTGCTGCAAGACGGGCGGATACAGAAAGCGAGATGATCAGATGGAATGGTGCACGTGAGCTTACGGCACAGGTGCGCCTAATGCCACTAGCCCCAAGAGGAGCAGCTCGAAGAGACCATGCAAGTCGGTCAAGAACGAACAAGCCTGTCGCAGGCACTGCCGGAATTGCCAAAATGGCTGCTTGCGAGAACCAGCCAGCCCATGGCAGTTGCATGACAGCCCCCCAAAGAAACAACAACCACAGCAGCTCACTCGGATGCTGCGCCTGCAGCTTCCATTCCGCAACCTCGCCTGTCCGTGCCAGTGCCTGGGCCGTTGGTGCTTGGCGACCAGGGCACATCTTCGGGAGGGAGGCGGTTGATTTTTCAGGCTCTGGCATGGTAGGTGTTTGCCTTCGCTGCCAGCTCCAGGGCCTCACGAAGATGCGCGGGTCCGAGGCCAAAGCATCACTGCCGGCGAAAGCGTTCTTCCCTTGCTCTGTATGCACAGCATGCAGTTTTTGGTGCCTCTGCACATAACGGAGCCTTCTGCGTACCACACTGTCGACACCGTGCTGCCCGTGAACCTGCGACTTCGACTCGCTGCCTGGTCAAATACTTGAAAGGTTCCCGCTGTCGGCCGGGTCACAGGTGTTTGGCATTAAAAGCTTTTGAGTGTATGCACAAAGCAGATCTCATCCTGTGCCATGATGAGGCGCCCTACGAGCCAGGTCCATCGGACGGACTCAGAACTAACCCAGTTCGAGAAGGAAACCGTGTAGAGCACAATCACTAAGCCGAAAAGGTTCCACAAGTGAGTTCCGTACAACGGTGGCGGGCTGTACATCGTGCAAGTGAATTAAGCCCCGTCGGCAGGCCGATAACTGCACAGTTCACGGCTTGCAGGGGCCAAGGCCCTCCAGCAACTTCAGCTGAGTTGGCCTCCCAAACCCTGCAGCGCCGGGCATGACGTCTTGAACGCACAAGCCAAATCTTGGTCTTTGTCCGTGCAGCGAATGAGCTTGGGAGGTGTTGGTCTTTCCTTGCCAGTCGACCCCGTATGCTGTGGCATGTCGCAACAGAGCGAGCTAAACGCTTTCAAGTGTCTTCGTGTTCCCATCTGCCCTCTGCATGGGGAGTCTCGGGTGCAGAGGTCGATCCTTCACCTGGCACGGGGTGCACAAGCCCACGCGCCCTGCAGCACTACATACCGTGACGGGAACCATTTAATTAACAATCTTCCAGTTTTGCACCGGCACGGCAGACCCAGACGATCGCCTTGCCTGAGTCGCTCTCTGACTTGTCATGCATTTGCGATGAAGTCCTTGGCTTCCGTTGTACTCGTAACTTCTCTGTCTGCGTCAGTCACTTTCCTGGAAGATACTGGACCGACAAGTGGCGAAGTCTGTGCCAAGGACGCATGAGAAAGCCCTGCAAGTCTGTCGTGATGAAAGAACACAACACCGGGAGAATGAAACAAGGGGATTCATCCCTACAGTTGGCAGAAATTCCGAAAGCACGATTCGGAGACGGATGTAAAGAGTCGGTAACGCGAAAGCAACGACCGAATGACAGATTACAACCCGGGTATGACTACACACTCAAAAGCAAGGCAGCTTCGTGAGTGTTGTTGCAGTTGCGTTGGCACGGGCACGCATGCCCTGGAGCAAGTCGGCCTTGAAGCAAACCCGTAGTCGCAGGACCGGGAAGAATCAAAGCAGCACATGCAAAGCCAAAATAGCACGAAAAAATCTCCAAGATTCACACTCACTCGTTTCGGGATGTAACAAGCGTCCGGCCAGCAAGCCGGATTGGCTTCAAACGTGCTCGCAAGACAGTTTCTGCTTCAACATGCCCTTCGGCCAGCAAACTCACATTGTGTCCCATGACATCGGATAGCAGGAGCATCGACAAAAAAGACTGCACCTCGCCGCCACGTCCCCTCAACTGCTCTGTTTTGGAAAAATCGAGCGGAGGCCTAAATCAGAATGCCTCGCCAACGTGAATGAAGGCTTCTGGCGCCTCGGAATCAGTGTCTCATGTGTCTCCGAGTGGCTACGAATAGGCTCGGACTCAGACACAATTCCGTTGAAGATGTGTCGGTGTTTGGCGGAATTTGCCCTCATGGCAAAACTTGCTCGTATGCTTCGGATATACAGAACGAAGCCGCGATCTTCAGCTGAGAATCTTCCAGGTGAGCGGCGCCACAAGATGACAAAAGCATGCGTCCTGCAGGCAGAGCTGCGCAGCCCGATCCCAACCTGAAGATACTCCGCTGTCCTTCTCCTCCGAGTGCATCAGGGCCTCTCTGTGCGTGCTCACCCGTCGATGGTGGTCCTGGTCGAAGCAGTATGCACGGAGACGGCTGGCAGACAGGACCCCGACTTTGAGGCTTGCAATGCACTCGCAAACCTCGTAAGCGGCCTTCCTCTTGCGCACCTCACTTTGTCAAGCACGGGAGGCTGATTCTGCAGGCCCCACACAGAAACCTTCAAAACATAGGGCTGCATGCAGTGCAACACCTCGTCCGCGGCGTAGCTGTCTGCACGGGTGGCCTCTGCAAAGGCCGCCTGTGCGAGCTGAAATGTCTGCGATGCCTCCGTGCAGCGAGATTTTGCCCTCAGTTGGCCGAAAAGACAAATAGTGTATGAATATCTCATCGATCGCTGACACGCTCATTAATTTCAATTTGAGTATCTGGGCCACGGTTTCTTCGAGTTTGGTGATCTCTTGCACCAAGTGATGCTCAACTGTTTTGGCAAAGCCATCCCGGAGGTGGGGCTCCATAGAAAGGACCTTGGGCGCGACATCGGCAAGTGAGTTCTCTCCGAGGTTGCGCAGGGCTTGCTGCAGCATGCGCATGGTGCCGTCTGCAGCGCTGTCTTCGGGGCCCTTCTCCAAAAGCGCCTTCACGCTCTCCACAAGATGGGCCACGGGCTGTAAACTGTCCAGTGTACGTCCAGCTTCATCCGTCCGGGCACGAGTCTCTGCGATCTCCAGCTGACGTCGGCAAAGCTCAGAGCCTGTCTGACGCAGGGCGTGAAGTGCCAGTGCGAGGTCTGCCTCCTGGAGCACTAAAGCCTCCTGCTGTTCTTCGTAAGCAGCCTTCATGCGCAGGTGGGACTTGGCGACCTTCTGCGAGGCTGTTGTCAGCGTGTCACTCAGAAAGTCCAGGACCTCTTGGTGCACCTGATTGCTCCGCTGAGTGTCCTGCCGTTTCAAGGGATCGCAGTTAAGGCACAAATATTAAGATTAAGACACTGTCACGAGCTGCGGGAGGTTTGCCCGGATCTTCTTGGGCACTCAGTAGCTTCGTTCATCCGCGCCTGGCCACTTGAGCTGCGCGGGCGCTTCCTGGCTGGGGAGCTGCCTGCGTCCATGGCTGCCATGGCTGGTCCGAGGCACGACTTCGCCTATCTCAAGGACGGACGTTTTGAAGGGCCCTGTAGAGCAGTTGTACTTGTATGCTTGTAGCTCTGAAGCTCTGGCTCCCCTTTGACATGACCAAGGCAAGCTCACTTGAGAGTCAGTCAAGAAGATGACGCTCTCGAAACATTTCCTGAGATGCTCCCAAGAGTGCCGATTCTTGCAGGCCTTCACGCCCGTGGCCGCCATGAGCAAGACATGGAGCTTGTGCCGTTCGACCGACCCCACGCTGCACATCATGATGAGCTGGCAAGCGGGCTGGAGCATTGGGGGGCTTTGCTTGTGTTGGGCTTCGGGCACAGAGCTCGAAACAGCCGCCGCCGGATGAAAGCTAGCTGGACGTCAACACGATGATAGAAAGTCGGAGGGGGAGAGGGGGGGTCACTCCCAAGAAACCGCATGGGCCTACACTTCATCCAGACCCCACACCTGTTTTCGTAAATGCAAACGAACCGTGCCAAACCATGCAAGCACGGCCGTGGCTTGGACAAGTACCAGGAAGGCAATGCTTGACACTTCGAAGATGCGAGGCAAATAGACCTGAATGTACACGAAGGCCGAAGGAAGGCCTGGAAATCGCTCCTATCTCGCATGGTCAGTGGGGGGCCGCTTGAAGAGGTAGATGCTGGTTCCCAGGATTGACGAACTGCAGGTCTCCCTGCAAACAAACCGCAGCACCGTGAATTCTCTTAGTAACAAATTTAAAGCACAGTTACTTGCAAAAGCTAGTATGACTGACTACATTGCGCTGCTTGTTTACAGTATACAGACCAGCTGCCGCCGAAGTGCAACGATCAATGCAGGATGCGTGGTTTAGCACTTACAGCCCGGGATTTTGCACACGCAACTCCAGCACAAACATAGCTTTCCCCGTCTGCACACCAAGCCATTACGACAGCAAGCCACTCCTTCCACCTAGCCAGCTAACCAGCTCCTTCACCATTAAGCCAGTCATTGCGGCAAGTACGGTGGTTTGCCGGATTTGTGGTTCAGCAATTCTCACAAGGGGGAACATGATCGGCTGAAAAGTCTAATGGTTTAGTTGGCTCGCTTCTTTGCTAATAGCGGGAAATGGAATACGTAAATGGCCTAGTGGTTGAGTGCAAGAACCTCGGAGACTCTTCTTGAGCGGTCACCCCAAAAAGCTGCCTCCCCAAACCTCCCGACTCAGCATTATCCCACCAACATCGTCAATGTGCTTAGGAAGAATAAACGAAGATGAAAAAGCACAGCAGCCGCAACAAACACCACCACCACCACCACCACCAACACCGTCAACACCGCCAACACCGCCAACACCCACCGCCACCACCACCACCACCACCAACAACAACAAGAACAAGAACACGAAGAAGAACAACAACGAGACCAACAACAAGTACAACAGCAGCAACAACAACAACAACGAGAAGACGACTCCGAAACTTGCGCAGGGAGAAAACAACTCATGTAGTTGAAACGCGGCCTTGAGTCCACTTACTGTCTTTCGTGGTCACAGTGTTAGACTTGAATTCGACAGCTCGACTCTGCGACTCTGCGTCATGCCCATTCCGTTCGGGATGCACTTGCTAGATGCCCAGAATCCACGTGTCGCTTGCTTCTCACCTGTGAGTACGATCTTGTGAAAATGATCCTGTGAAGTAGCGAGCGCTGCCCCAGGCAAGAAAAAGGATGCAGCATGCTCCAGTGAATGCCTAGAAAGAGCGCAGCTGAATGTGTTGTTCCACCAAGGCTGCACCACCTGAATAGCCTCAAGTCTTGAAGCCGATGTCCTTGCTGCTTCCGTTTTTGGCAGAGACCAGTGACAGGTTTAACCCCAAACAAGGCTGACCGTTCAACTTATCATAGCTTTCTCTTCAAGTCTGCTGCTAGCACGGGCTTGGTGTCCGCTGCCATGGCTTTGTTGGTCTAAACGAATCAACCCCGAGAAAACAGTAACGTTTGGCATGCTCGCTCGCGGTGGCAAGTCTCCATCTGCCTCAAATGTTTGCTCAGCTCCGCAATTGTGGAAAAGACCAACCTCGGAAATACTCATGAAAACTCATCAGGGTCTGTCTTCCAGTCAATCATATCATATCCAATTATTCCTTCCCAAGACCCGATGTGCTCGGTACAAACTCGTGACCACCAAGGGCTGTTGCAGGCACGACAGCTGGTAGCTTGGCTACACCGAGCCAAAGTGAAAATGTGCGGATACTAGATACAGTCATTCGCGATGCACCGGGATCCCGACGACATAGCGTTCCGGCTTTGGGCCCGGCACTGTCATCCTGGTGGGCAGCACTGTGAAATCGGGATCTTCGTGCTGCGCATACAGGTCCTCGCAGAGAGATAATGTCGAAAAGGCTGTCTCCATTGACTGGGTTCATTTGGCAGCAGAGGACAGCCGTCATGCAACGAAAAGGCACGGGATGGCACGGGACTATGGCTATGTTCCTTGCCGAAACGGAAGAAACATGTCTCAAACCATCAGTGATGCGAGCTATCAGGAGCAAAGATGCAGGAAAAAACCATGATGAGCACTCGCTCAGTGCACGAGTCTGAGAGCCGGACCTACGAAAGTAAGAGGTGGCATTTTGCAGATCTTGCTGAGGTAGTTTCATCAGTGATCTTTCCCACGACAGCAACTGACGATCAAAGACAAGCCCTGCTTCAGTGGTCCATGACATCACAGATTTTGCAGGACTGCGTGAGCCTCTGATTTGGTGAAAAGCATGAGGACCTCAAGTGACTTTCGGCACGAAAGGACAAGCTGACAAGCAGGGTGGCGGGACCCGAAACCAGCTCGGACAAGACAAGGTCGGAGCGCTGCGATGCAGCAATGTAGCAACGAGATTCTATCCCACGAAGAGCTAAGCTCGGTGCTGCACTGCCCTGTGTCACAGTGATGTTGGCTGCGATCACGGCCCCGGGTGCCAGGCCGAGGTCGGACCTAGAACAGCTCAGCTTCAGGAATTTAGCATTACAAGTACGGCTTTCGGATTTAAGGGCTGCGCCAGGAAACAGGACGCACCGGTGTTTCTTGAAGCAGAGTGCGGGCAGGCTGGAGGCAGTAGTGGTAGTAGTAGTAGTCGTCGTCGTCGTGGTGGTGGTGGTAGCGGTAGCAGTAGCAGTAGCAGCAGTAGTAGTAGAAGTAGTAGTAGTAGTAGTAGTAGAGTAGTCGTTCTCGTCGTAGTTGTAGTAGTCGGTAGTAGTCGTCGTCGTAGTAGCAGTAAGTAGTAGCAGTAAGTAGTAGTAGTAGTAGTAGTAGTAGTAGTAGTACTAGTACTAGTACTAGTAGTAGTAGTAAGTAGTAGTAAGTAGTAAGTAGTAAGTAGTAAGTAGTAGTAGTAGTAAGTTGTAAGTAGTAGTAGTGGTAGTAGTCGTAGTAGTAGTAGTAGTAGTCGTAGTAGTGTAGTAGTAGCAATAGTAGCATAGTGGTAGTAGTAGTAGCAATAGTAGCAGTAGTAGTAGTAGCAGTAGCAGTGGTAGTAGTAGTAGTAGTAGTAGTAGTAATGGTAGTAGTCTAGTAGTAGTTTGTTTTTTTGTAGTAGTAGTATTGCATTGCACGCGTCTCACCAAGTCCTTGGCTTCCGACGAGGACGAACCTTTGGTTCGGCGGCTCATGGCCGCACCATCTTGTATGGCTCCGAAGCGACTACGCTGCGACTACCTAGGACCTAGTCGAGTGCATCCAGGTCAAAACATTGAGTCCCCACGAGCAATTGCAGTGCATCACTGGTCGCTCCAGCATCACGAGTCTGTGCTCTGCTCGATTGTGCAGATGTCTCACCACTCGAAGCCGCCCCGTCATATAGGTCAGCAGCGGCTGCATGTTCTGAGCCATCCGTGTTTCCTGCAGCTCCATCCGTGAAATCAGAGGGCAGAGCTCGCGTGCTCACCAGAAGTGCGGAGGCTGGCGTAGAGGACATAGAGAGCAGAGGAGACGAAAACGTCAATGGTGGTGACTGCATCTGCGGCGCCTGCACGCCTTCGGTGTACATCGCCCGTCGGCGGTGCTCACGATCACAATGCGTTGTATGTCCATGCACTCCATGGCCGCAGGCTGAGCAGCAGGTCACGTGTCCCACTCCTGATGAAGGGCGCAGGCATCCAGCGGTGCGGCATTCCGTGATGCCAGCCCTCACCGCTTGCTGCAGGGTATTTTGCTTGCCGCCGTTGGTAGTGCCGGCACCAGCGGGTATGGTCTTCCTCCCCCCGCGCACATCTAGAGCAGCAGAAAGGCTTGCCGAGCTTGTCATATAGTGCCGATTGCAGCCCAAGCGACTACAGCAGCGGGTACGCCGCACATCTGACCAGGAAGCCATCCGGACCTGAGTGGCATTAGGCAGAGGATTATGGCTTAGGGTCGGGTGCGTGGCCGCAGGCAATAAAGCTGATGGGCACGCAGGCAGCTAGTCGGCACGCTCGTCTGCGCTACTATGCGGCCTGTGCAACGTCGGCGACCGGTTTTGGCCCTTGATACGTCCAGGCAAACTCGAGTGTTGACTTGCGCAACTCAGGTTGGTGAGCCACGGCTTCTGCCTTACTCACCTCACTCTGTGCAAAAGTTATCACCGCCGTAATTACCGCATGGTCAGGCATCGGGTGGACGGGTGTGTGGTCAGGGGCCTTAGGGTCTTATCGACAATCCGTCGACAGCTATTGCGTGCCTCGTTTTGGCACTGTGTCACAACCGCCATCGCTAGTCTCCGTACAAGATTCGAGGCAGCCGTGGCGGTTGGAGATTGGGAGTCATTCTGGCCTGTGGAGGCGAGCAGAAGCCAGCCTGCACGGAAGAGTATCCATTCAACATAAGAGCAGTAGTAGTAGTAGTAGTAGTAGTCGTAGTAGTCGTAGTAGTAGTAGTTGTTGTTGTGGTACTAGTAGCAGCAGCAGTAGTAGTAGTAGAAGCAGTAGTAGTAGCAGTAGCAGTAGCAGTAGCAGGAGCAGGAGCAGCAGCAGGAGCAGTAGCAGTAGCAGTAGCAGTAGCAGTAGCAGCAGCAGGAGCAGTAGCAGTAGCAGTAGCAGTAGCAGTAGCAGAGCAGTAGGAGTAGGAGTAGTAGTAGTAGTAGTAGTAGTAGTGGTGGTCGTAGTAGTAGTAGTAGCAGTAGTAGGAAAAGTACTACGCAGTACGCAGGGGTAAGAGCAGAAGTTGGGACAAGGGGTAAGAATAGGGGTTTGAATAGCAGCAGCAGTAGCAGTCGTCGTCGCCGTTCCATCGTCTTTGTCGTGTTATTATCATTGTCCTTAACCGTCGTCGTACGAGTAATAAGAGTAGTAGCACTCACTAGCAGAGGTGGCGAATGCAGGAATAGTAACGAGACACAACACTAGTACTAGTCACTGTAGTAACAAGTTTTCTGGTGACTTCGACAACACTGAACAAGGATGCCAACAGTACCAGAAAGGCGGCGTACACCTGAAAAAGCAGTGCAAGACGGACATACCTCCAAACCATTCCAGAAACACACCTCGAGGTCCCAAGACGGCCCACTTCCAGGACGTTCTAGAAATCACCAAACACTACTCCAGAAGCGCATTCTATGCAGTCTAATTTACGCAGTGCGAATCTCGTACCCGCGAAACTGTGGACCCGCGTCTCATCCTCCTTCCTCTGACGTGAGAACCGCCGAGTAGATCGAGCGCCACGCATGAGAAGGATTAATGGCGGCTCGGCGCGGATGGGAGGCAAGGTCACCTCAAATTCAGGGCCGTAGGGCTTCATTCCCGGTTGTGAGGTTTGGGGTTAAGGACTTTGCACATCCTGACTTCCGAAGAAGTCTTGGGCCTTCATTGCCAGGGTGATCTGGACGAGAAGTGCAGAGAGGGCCCTCATGGTCGGAGACCTGGCGTTTGGGCCGCATGATTGCAAGTCTGAGACTTCCCCCCCCATATTTACCACTTTACGACACCCAGTTAAAGCCGAGAAAATCAGAGCCCCACATCGCCTCCAAGTCCATGGCCACGCGTGCCAACTTCGGGCCACTGGGTACAAGCGTGTCAGCGTGTCCAGCACGTTTTTGTGACGGCTTCGTGGTTGTAAGTGCCGAAGGTGCCGTCAGAGTTGTCTTCAGTGGGTTGGTGGCGGTGGTGCTGCTGCTGGACATAGGACATTCGATGCAAGCTTACGTTTGACAGGCTTGGTGCTCGACTCTTGACACTGCATGACGAAGATGCGCTGAGGAGCAGTGCTCACTGCAACGTCTGAATGTCTGGTGGTTCCAGCTCCTAGCGGCCGTGGCGGCTGTTGAGGCTAAGCATTGCCTTATACAGAACCAGACTTCTGAAGCCAAGCACAAGCAACAACCAGCGAAGCAGCGAGACGGCAACAGCTCGAAGCGACGCCAACGTCGACGCAGCACCGACATCGCAAGTTCCACATTTCCTCGCTCAGGCTCTTGCTGGCAGCCACACTCGGGGCAGCTTGCATGCAAGTACAAGGCTGTGCAGGAGGCTTCAACCAAGTGTGAATCAGGCCACCGAAACAAGCCGAGTGAAGAGTGAGCCGAGTGACGAGAGTGTCCGAGTGCCTGAATTGACTGCTAAGGGATCTACAGGGCCGCCTCTGCTCGCGGCCGAGAGCCGGGAGCCCTACGGGTAGAAACTGATCTGATAAAAGGAGGACTGTAGAAGGGCATACGCAGGACCTGAAGGGAAAGGATTCGGCATGAGGCTGGAGCGGCAGATTGGCGATACATGCGTTTGCATGTGCCGCCTCGTGTGCTGCGCATTCTTCCCTGGAAAATCAGCCGGACAGGCAAGGCTCCGTCCGGAACATGCAACTCCAGACCTGCTGTGTGGAGCCATACTAGCGTATTTCTGGCTGCAAGCAAGGTCATGCTAGAGTTTAGTAATTTGAAGGACTCTCAATCGATCTGAAACTCGCTAATGAGTCCATAGTGATCGGATAGTGGGTCGCCCTCACAAAAAAATTGCTCCTGGTCGGCGATTGTCGTGCGCAAAGCCGTGAGATCCAGAAAGTCGTAAGAGCCACAGTTGTCAAGTGTTCTGTGGTCTCTGCAGCCTCCTAGACCTGATGTGCAGACGTCCTCTGAAGCACCAGGCTCGCGAGCGGCTGGGCACACATGGAAGATGAAGTCCAGCTGCATGGTGCGCGGAGTGCCGGCGTTCTCTCGAGTCAATGGTTGGTTCAAATCCCATGTGCAGACTTCTTCGTCCAAGCCACCTGCAGCTTCTAAGCCGTTTTGGAGCAAGGGATCGAGTTGAAAATGGAGCGGAATGTCTGGCAACGGGTTGAAGTCGCCCGCAAGAATCACAGGGCCTCTGCAGAGCAGGGCTCAACAACAGGTTCGTCCATTGACGTGCTGCTACATGGTCGATACGAGTGGCGCTGCATACGGAGACAGGCGCGTTACTAACTTTGGAGTGGCAGAACGAAGGAAACAGAGAATCTGAAGTGCACCTGTCTCTTTGCAAACACAGCAAGCCGTTTAGCCTGTGCCACGATAAAGACAACACAACTGTCTGTTAGTGGCTAGTCGTAGCTCATTACTGGAAGCAGACATCCGCCTTGCTTGGCCAGGTCTCCTGCGAAGCTTCCAAGACTCTGCAGAAGGTCGGAATTGTCGCAGTTGTGGGGCATGTGCGTGTTCAACAGCGTCAAAACTGCAGGTCTTGCTGCTCGCTTCAAAGGAACTCTTACGCGAAGAACCCCTCGTGGCCGAACGTTGAAGAATACGTTGAGCCACGACGACGCCTCGATTGCAGACTCTCGCTTGTTCAGAGGATTCTCGTGACGTTCTGCTCGAAAGCCTGCGTCGTAGATCTCGAAGCCGTCAGCACCAAACTCGCCCCCAGCCAAGGCTTTACTTTCCTTGCGGCGCAATACCACGAGCTGTCCTGCCACATCACCAAGCAGGAAATGGGCAGGAACGGAGTTCCGCCATCGGAGAGCAAGGATTACGGCAAGGATCATCCAGCGGACAAAGAAAGAAAGCCAGGTGCCCTCAGTCGCTCTCAACGCATAGAACGACACCTCAATCAGGATGCACTGTACAAGGGAAACGAGGCCCACGAATCCCGTCCAGAGTACCCAGGCTGCAGGCTTGGGGCTACTGGTGAGGTAAGTGTGGTCGAAGTCGGAAAGGTGGCGCATGAGGCTCTGAACCATCGAGGTGCTTAACACCTCCTGAAGCAACACCAGGTCAGCTCCCGAGTCTTGGATATAAGCAGCTTGCCGAGCAAACCGGGCCTGGGCCCTGTCCTCACGGAAAAAGACAGCTACGAGTAATCACCAACTAATCAATTCCTAATCACCAGAAGCTTCCGAGGAGGGATATACTTTCATCATTGTGATGATCATAGCCACCAACAGTGGTGTTTGTACTGCAACAGAACTGCATCAACGTAGTGCTTCTGACCTGTTCAGCATGAACTACACGTTGCAGCTTCTCACTCGTTGTTAAAGTTGTTGCAGACCAAGACCTCGTATCAAACAACAGAATAATTCATCTTGACTTCACCAAAGCACTGCGATCATGTGTATGCCACGTGAACGCGCTTCGAATCGTGTACTTGGAGCTGAACCCCGAAGCCCAAGGCCTCCGACGCTCCACACGACACATGAACTGAAGGGGTATGGTTTGGATGCCAACATGAACGGGAAGAATCACAGTACAGAGGGTGAGCAGCATGAACAAGAAGAACACCAATAAGGTTGTGAGAACTGCGAAAAGTACGAAGGGCACGACCAACTGGACAATATGATAATATGAGCAGATGTAGCCTGGTCAACAGCAAATACCTGCTATACTATCATGAAGCAGTACTGAGGAACATCGCCATAGTCTTCCCAGTAACAGTACTGATGCGATTAGTCATCTTGATTCTCGACATCAAGCTACAGGTTCCAGAGATGCTCAGCACGATATTCATTGACGTTCACAGAACGAAGGTACAAGCAAGAGAAAGACCAGACTTCAAGTACCATCAGTGTACGACACAGAATCAGGATGGAAACAGCAGTCGCTCGAACAACATGATACCACATCAGCGAGACAACAAATGCGGAACATGCCCTCGTCCTGATCCAGACGCATCGGCACATCACAATGACGGTCGTGCCACCAGCATCCAAGTATCAAGCCCACGACAAACTTCGCTGGATGAATGTGCAGTGGAAAGGAGATCGCACACGCGTTCCAAGTCAGCACTGTGAATCGCTTCGGACAAGGCTCGTGTAGCAGGCTGGGATTTGAATGATACAAAAAAATAGGGTCAGAGAGACTGATCTCCCGCAGCGATTCTGCGGCACAGCTCTGGACACTAACTCCATGTGTTCTCAGCGAGTCTGCGGACTCGCTCCCGCTTTCCTCGAGATCCCCAGCGGCAATCGGGAACTCTGTGCTTCGTGGACTTTGCAACTTAAGCATCTCAGATATCTCCAAAAGTTGTGCCCGCTGGTCGACATTGCACGGCAGTGAGCCCCAGAGGGCCGCCCAGAGCTTCGACCTCGTAAGCTCATCTTCTTCAAGCATGGCTGTGCCAGAGCATGTGGCAAAGCTACGGGACGTCTCTTCGACGCTACTGCTAAAGTCTGAATTAGCTGCAAGTGACTACGGTTGAACCAACAGATTCACCTGATGAGCCCGACTGTGCGGGCAGCTTGAGCAGCTCTATGATTTCCTGCTGCCAAAAGCATGACCAGCTGATTGAGCCCAAAAGACATTGCAAAAAATTGTGGCAACTTCCGCGCAGTTTCATTTGTGCTGATCTTGACACAGACTACTGAGGCATGCCATTGAAAGTCTTTCGCGCGTGCTGGACTCCGACCAAGGTCTGATCCGCAATGTGTCTCGTGCCTGGCGACGCACGGGCAGCACATCGACGTCATGTCATCTTGCGAGCTTGGCTGAACCCCTTTTGGACCTTGCTGAAAGGCCTCCAACGAAGCAGTTTTCGCGAAACCATTTCTGGAAAAGGCGGCGATGTCCTGCCGAGGCTGTCAAACCTACTGTAAAGAATCTGTCTGCTGGGACTTGGGCTGAGTCCTAATTTGCTGATCCCAGCATCATCAAAAAACCGAGGATCAACTTCGCCTGAGTCCTGTGGTTTCAACGGAGATTCTGGATCGTAAACTGCGCAGCGCCACATCGTTCAGTCTTGCCTTGCCTTCGCGTATGTCTCAACAATTTGCGCTACGCTGTCCAGCTTGCCCGCAATGCTGTCATGGTATTGTACCTCAGTGCTTCAAGGAGCTACTCTTTCACAAGATCTTCTGCAGTGAAACTGCCAAGGCGCCAGAAATCCGGCCTCATCAAGGCTCACTAGCCAGTCCTCGCGCTGCCAAGTTCGAAACAGCACAGGTGTGCTTGAAACTCGGGGCCTTGCCTTCAGGCTGCAGCTTTCCAACGCCAGGCAAACCCTGTCAAAGAAAACATGCGCGTGCGCAGTTGCTGCTTGTGCGACACCGCGACCGCCGCACCGTCTTGGGCTCGCCAAGGTTTCGGCAGCCTTGAGTAAACACATGAGAGAGGCAAAATGTGGCAGTCACGTGCACACCGAGGATTGAACCGTTTTGTCTTTGATCTCCGCTTCTGGGACTGTCACGGCATCACTCGTCGCTCGTCTGGGTGCGGCATGCCGACCGCTCCCAACTTGAGGCCCAATGCCCAGGCGTTCCTTGCTGTGCGGGTCGACGTGAGGGCCCTGATTCAGCCCCCGTCGCCGCTGCTCGTGGCGCATCTCTTGCAGCCAAGAAGGAAGCGAGGCTCCAACACCCAGGCTCCACAAGAACTCCTCCGATTGGCAGTCATTGTCAGACGTCATTTGCGAGACTTCTCGCAAGGCATTGGCAGTTGCCACAAGGATGATGCTTTGCCGAAATGCCTTTACAATCGCAGTCGGTAAACTCAGCGTGTCCTGGTTACTTGGTGCACATGCTTCTCTGCATTTTGGCCAAATCATTTCACAGCCGCTCGGTGCAGTGTAGGCTTCTCCCTGGTGAACCTGAGCACTTCAGTCTTGATGGCCTTCGTCATGAACGGTCTCAGTAGTTTCTCAAGAATCTAATCTGTGTGAATGTGAACAAAAGGGCCGGCGTAAGCGTGCATGTGTAACGGCTCATGCGTCGGCATGCACAGCCTGACGCGGTCCACCTACAAGCGTTAAAACCTAGCTGGCACGAGATGTCTGGGAATGTCTGGGAGAGCTGTGCGGGCTCAGAAACTTGGCAGATGTCTTGTCGTATTTGCCGTGTAAGAGGAGTGCATATACAGGTCACAGAGAACCAGTCGTTCTACAGCAATGTAATACATCACCCGTTGAGGTTGAGCAGCACACCTCGGACAAGCATAGGCAAAACGAAATCTAGGTATGCTTCTTCGTGATTCGTAAAGGCTGCTGCGCGAAGAGGGATCAGGTGCTTCCTCCCGAACTATACTGGAGCTACGACATTGACTACATAAACATCTTGTATCATATTGTTGTCATCCTGTATAAATATCCATTAGTTAGATGCATAATAATGAGGAGTTCTGCTGGCGGCTGCCTTCTGCCGGTACAGCCTTGTACCGACGAGCAATGGAAACCATCCCCACACGTCAGATCGTGTGTTAAGCAGGTGACGGTCTTTCTTTCGTGAGGCGCGGCCAAGCGGAAGTCTCACAAGCAGCGATGCAGAACAGGTTTCAACAGCCCCAATGCGACAGTCAAACTCCAGGAGGCTTCGCTGCTCGCATTTCTCGCTTTTGTGCTTCTTCTCTCTTTTGGCCGCGGGGCCTCTTCCTCTGCCGTGGCTTGTACCTCGGGCCTTTGGGATCCGGCACTCGCTGCCATCGACCATCCAACAAACGGTATGCCCCATAGTTATGTCTGAAAAAATGGCGTCGGAATTGAGACCACCAGCGATCAGCAAATGCCTCTTCCAACTCGGTTGAAGCAGTGGCAGAATCCTTCTGCAACTTTTCAGCATCAACCAGAGCACCGTCCTCTGCAATGGCAGAATAAGCGGAGTCAGGCACTACTCGCTCGAATTGTAGTCCAAACTTCTTTCCTCCAGATGTACCGCCCTCGTCTTCGCTGACCGGCTCCTCGTCATCGGAATCGTAGAAATCTGAATATCCTTCGCCATCTGAATCGTGCAATTCGGCTTCTGCCATGGCACGTCGAGCTCCTCTCATGAACGGACGTGGCTTCTCCTTGGTCGACGGCCCGTCAGCAGCCTGCGAGGCATCCCAACCAACGCCAGAGCATTCCGCCTCACAGGCTCAGAAAGAGCCTTTGGTAAGCAAGCAACAAGACTCTAAGGCTCTAAGACTCCTGAAGATCTCCCCTACTGCACACCGAACTTTTCCGACGCGCGGATCACCCGAACCTGGCCCGGCATGGGCGGCAATGCAGAATAGCCAAGTCAAGTGGATTTGAGGGTTCTGAGTTTAGAGAATTTTAGAGATACAGTGTTTGGTAGGTGCTCACAATAAACATCCACAACATTCGAAGCCTGTTTGTGACTGCTTGGCTACCCTGTGAAGTCGAGCTTTCCGCCCTGGACATGCGGCCAGTCTCAGTCATCCTCCGGGTCGGCTGCAACCACTGACACCTCCCGGAAGCCTGCTCCGACCCTGGCAGCCTCAACGAAAGTCGAAATTTCACCGAAGCTGGGAATCCAAGGCCTGTGGGTGTGTCAGGCTCCAGCCGGGTCGGGAGAACTTTCGGGACAGATGTCCACAACACGAAGCCTGGCGTTGCAATCAGGTCTCGTGACGTTGAAAAAGCATGCCCCCTGTGTCCTATGCTAGGGCAAAATTGGCAGGCCGGGGCGACGGAATGCACCGGAAGTGCGCAGCCATTGCAGAGAAGGAGGATTTGTAAGAGCCCAAGACCTGCACTTTGCAGGCCTCTGAAATCGAGCTGGGTTGTCATGGCATCCTGAAACAGGAATCAGAATATCTTGGAGCCCGCGATGACACGAGCAAGCCGCACTCACACCAGTCGCACGACCGACTCTCACAACTCTCATAAGAATCGCAACGTGGGAGGCAGCCTGATGGGAGGGCCGGGCTGGTAGCCGAAAATCCAAAGCGCACAAATGGAAAACTGAGAACCCTAATCCCACATTTAGCCCCCTGCCTCACTCCCCTGCGACAGCATCAGCAGGTCCAACAGGGCATCTTCAATGCCTCGAAGCTTGATTTTCGGCTTAGGCCTTGCGTTTCTCCCAAGACAGCTTGAAGCTTGGCCCTTGGGTCAAGAGCTGCGTTACAGCGTCGTCGAATCGTGCATCGCAGAAGACATTGTGCATCGGCAATAGACAGAGGCGCTAAGTCCAGCTCCATCCGGATCATTGCGGCTGAGCGTGCGCTTGGGTTGCGTCAGTAGACGCTGACCATAACCTGGCTGTGTCAAGGTTTCCAAGGATGAGATTAGACCGAACCGAGCCATTCCATCAACAGATATCATTGCGAGCGATTTTTTAGACTGGCGAAGAGCTTAGCATGGCCAGACTCCTCACCCTCCCTTGTGCATAGGCCCCTTTTCGGTGCTGGATTGTCTTAGGCCCACAGCAAAACACCAACATACACCAACTGTGCCAGAGCAACGCCGTCGCAGCCGCGACTCGACTTCGGCGTCGTCCGTCGCTAAGAAGAACTTGGCTTCCTTTGTCGAGATTGGCAAAACGCCTCTGACCATGTCTCTGCCTTAGCTTCTGAAGTCAGGTGACTGTTCCATAAGAGTCCATGGCTTGTACGAACAGGTCCTGAAAACACAAACATGTCTGCAGGATTTTGCAGGACACAGCTGCATCCCTCACCACACCTCAACCTTGCTCTCTCAGCAGTATTTGAAGACGGTTCCATTAACCGCATGCGCAGGTGTCCTCAGGCGATCTCGCAATGGCCTCACAACGGGCATCAAGCAGCCTTGTCCCGAGGCCAAGTCTAGATGAGCTGACTGCAACCCTGGCCTTAGCGTGGTCCGTGCGGCGGATGTGAACCGAGACCGTGCCTGCAAGGCAGCAGCGGCTCGCTGCAGTTGGGGCTGCAGTGATTCGGGGCAGGGGGCCTTCGGGCAACTGCCAGAGCCTTTGGCGCACGGAGGCAGCAGCCACCAGGTAATCTCAGCGACGGCCCACAGATGCGGCCCCGGGGCTGAGTGGGTGGGAAAGACACATCGAACTTCGGACTTCGACGGGTGCAAGCGAGCTTCTCAGGTGGGCCGCCCGCTCTGCAGCGAGCTGTTGTCGATCTTCCTCCCTGTGTCGGGGCCAAGTACTGGAATATGACATCAAGCACAACATGGCATGACAAATCCCGTGCATTTCATTCTCGTTCGCCTGGGTGGGTAGAACGGGTTGAAGGCTCTGATGCAAAGGCAGTCCTGAGACAGAATAGACAGCAAAGTGAGTAGACTGCAGCCGCCATGCATTGCCACAACACTGCCGGGCATCTACTTGGAGGAAGCTCGGCCTGGGTCTCCGAGACTCAAGAAGCATCAAGGGTTTGGCTATTGTTTGCACTCCAAGCCGAAGGGCAGACTGTCGCATCCATGAAACGGCCTGCACCTCAGTTTGTTTCATCACGGATTCCGAACTGCTGAGACGTTCGTCAGCACTGAAATCCTCAGATCTTAACGCACTACACTAGTAGCCGCCGGGGCTGAGTCGAGCACGACCTCCATTTCTCGGAAGCAGCATCAAGAAGGCAAGCTAGCCCTGGCTCGCCACGCACGTGCTAGGCTGCTATAGGCCCGAAGCCAGCTGTTGCCGTCCCTCCTGCTCGGTAGCATTCCTTGTGGAAGGCCTCAAAGCTCCGCATCGCCACCCTTGCCAAAAGGAGCGAGGATACCGCGCAGACAAGGGGCAACGGGTGCTACACTGACGCTGCGCCTGAGTTCTTGGCTGTCAGGTTTGCAACGAGCCTGGCATAAGCAGCTCTCCAACATGAACAACACGAATAACACGAATCAGGGGCAAGCGCAGGAAAGCAAGGCCGGCAATACCAAGATTGCGACCTCGCTGCCGCCGCAAGAAGCGACTCAAACATGAAAAGCTGCTGCAGCTCACCAACCAGCCTCGTCCCAGGCCTGCAGCAGTTCGGCAGCAGCCAGCACAGAAGGATCCGGATCCTCACGCAACACACGTTGCCCAACAACGTGCAGCTGCTGAAGACCTCATCGTGCCTCCTGAAGCTCTTCGCTTAATGTCTTCACTGACTGCGTAGAGAAGAGACCTTCAGAGCTTCAAGCTTTGACCTTCAGAATCGAACCTCAAGCCTCAGCTTAGCTACGGCTGAGGTCCCCGCGATCCCACGTACAGTTGCAGCCGGGCAGCGGCTGCCAGTCAACAAGGAAACTTCGAGAGAGGTGTTCGGCGAGCATGCGCCTGGCGACTGGCACAGATGAGAGAAGCCTGGAGCTCGATTCGAATCGCGACAGGCTGGCCCGGAGGCAACAGCCCTTAGACGGTTGCAGAGGCCCCACTGGGGCTGGACGATGACCCAGCGCTTCGCCTGACAACGAAGGGCTGCTGATTCAAATCGGATCGAGCAACATCTACAGCTGCCTCGGAATGGCTCATGGCTCCCTTCGCTCCACATCCGCTCGTGGTCCATGGCAGCTTCAAGCGAATGAAGCTCCGGTCCGTTCGCTGGCAGGGCACACCTTCTCAGCAGTCTCATTCCACCGACAGCCCCCGGAGTGGTGTCTGCTAAGGTGGCTCCAAGTTGGCTTGAGCAGTGTTGGCGAATTGGCAGATTCGACAAGCAATTTTGCTGGTCCAGACCACTGCAGCCCGATATGAAGCTGCGGATTGGGACAAGCAACATGACGGAAACATGCCAAGAATGGAGCCGTAGTAGCTACTAGACGTCAATTTCAGGCCCGTGGTGACAACCGGGTTGAGCGTTTGCAGCATCCCACCTGGACAATGGCCTCCAGCAACGCAGGTCGTTGGACCTAGCAGATAAGCTTAGCATGCGCAGTCCCTGACTGTCGAAAACATGAGTAAGGTTGTGAAGAAGTTGGAAAGGCTACCATTAGTTGTGGTGCTGGTGAGTTGGAGGTTCCAGGTTAGGTCCTGTGAATGCTCCTCTCTGAATGTCCAAAGGCTCTTTATGCGTTGTGTGCCATGTTGTGCCCGGCCTCTGGTGACGGCCCTTTAGGTGCCTCGACCCGCAAGGATCCGGCACGAGCGAGATGCTCGATGACCCTTGCCTCTGCAGGCATGTCCTTAGTTGCTGCATTTAGACAGAAAGCAGATGACCATCGATATCCAGGTATCTGCCAGGTGCAGCAGAAGAGGCTGGGTCGGTGTCTTGCTCGACATTCGGGACATGGCCGTGCAGCTTCAGCTGCTCGTGCATGCGGCTCTTCAGGTAGCTCTTGGTCATCAGCCGCGTGTAGGACCCGAGGCTCCTGAAACCGAAACAGGTGGCCCCACAACTTCTCGGATTGTTTCGGTCTGCCAAAGCATGATGTGTGAGTCCGAGGGACCATGGCTTTGCTACGAGCAGCGGCAGCGGCCGGACGCCACCATTCCTCTCGTACCGCAAGAAATCGAAGAATCCAGGCCGGAGACTCTTCTCAACCTGCTCTGCAAGGAACCCGCGGGAGAAGTGCCCATACTTCCTTGTGTAGTCGAGCATGAAGGGCACGGAGATGGTGGAAAAGCCTCGCTTCAAAATCCGCTTGGATGCAACTGAGCGGAGGTGCAGAATCAGAGCGGGACTGACGGCAAAAAGCAAGGCAAACTTAAATAGAGTGCTTGTGCTTGCACAGATGCATCGGGCGAAGAGAGCCAGAAGCTCCGGGCCATGGAGAGAGCCGAACAGCCTGCCACAGTCCTGGAGGAGGTTCTGATAGGATTGCTGGCCCGGCTTATCCCGGAAGACAGCAAGCCTTGAGGCCACTCGCACACAAATTTCTGCAGGTCGCCTCCGCACCAAAGTGTACATGAAGGCTTTGTGCAGCTCTTCCAAAGCCAAGGCATCCACATCCAGCACCCGGACTCGGACGGGCACGTCGTCGTCAAACTCAAACTGCCCTCGTCGCTTGGTCCGCTTCGAGCCCTGCACCGAGAAGGTCATCGGCGTGACGACATTAAAGGATGCAGAGGAAAGTGATAAAAGGGGTATAGTATAGGTACAAAGTTTAAAGGTTTAAAGGCTGGCCGGAAGGATTTGCAGAAATCCCTCTCCTTGGACTTGCCCTCCAACTTCTCCACCTCGGCCAGGCGTTGGAGGAGCCCTGGCGGAGCGCGAGGGATGTGCTCGTAAGGCGGCTTCAGGGGTCGGCTGTGGCCACCAGCGACGTGTGGAAGCTTGTCAAGCGAGTCCTGCCGGATGGCAACTAATAGACTAATGCAAGTGGACTTGTTGGAAGGGAGTTGAGTGGAGGGTTTCGGGAAGCCTCCTGGTCCTGCGGGTCCAGTGCCTCCAGGGGCAGAGGCTCGTCAAAGCCTTCCACTAGGGCGTTCTTGTGCAGCATGGCTGCTGCTGGGGCCAGCGCATCCACGGCGAGGGCCTCGCCAGCCCCCTCATCCACAAAGTCCGCGTCTTCGGCAGCCCGTTCTTCGGGCAGGTGGGGCGCGGAGGGCTGCTCTGCGCCAAGTCCATCGGAGCGAGGGGCAGACAAGCGTCCAAGGCCAGAGTTCTTCACGGCCTCTGCGGGGTCTGCAGTCCCGGACCTCAAGCATTCGCCCAGCTCTCCACAGGTGCACGACAGGCATCCCCAGGCAATGAGTCTCATTTTTTGGACATCCTCCACCATCCGCTGCAGCATACTCAGCATATGCGACTTTGCACTTTGCAAGATGCTGAAACAACTGTGAATCGGATGGGTCATGGCGGGGCCCTTTGACCCTTCTGACTTGAAGCTGTCGCGGTTCGACATGTCATCACAAGATCTGCGCTGATGCGTTGATTGCCGTGGTCATCCCACGCAGCCCGTTGGACGTTTTCAGAATGGGCGGGCAGAAGCGAGCAGGAGCGGAGGAGCTCGGTCCAAGATGAGAGTCCCCAGGCCGGGGCCGAGGGCCGAGGGCCTAGCTCACACAGGGGCTTGGCTCGCAAGACAACCCGGCCAGGTCTGCTGCAGCATAGAGCTCGTTCAAGCATTTCCTGCAACAGTTGAGCCAAGCAAGACAACAGAGGTGGCTATTAAGACTAGAGGCCCTGGAGAAGTATCTATGTTTACGGCCCCATGCATCCACATATATCCCCATCCTGGTCTTCCCGCAGCCGCTACATCACTGCAAGGTCCTCCAACTGGTCATACTTGATATTTCGGAAGATGCATCGGAAGACTCGCAGCAATTTGCCTCCTTGACACAGCCTGTCGTTGCTGCTCTCAGAAGACTGGGCTCAGGTGCAAGAAAAAAACGTCATAGGCGCACGCTGTTACTAGGCAGACATTTCACCACACGTCCTCCAAACTTGGCGAGATCGGCGCAGTCGGCAGCATTGCCCAGGACGCAGTTGGCAGCATCCTAGGGCTGTCCATGGTAGAGTAGGTTCTTGCAAGCAGAGCTTCCAGATAGTCTGCCACCGAGGAGCCGCATGCCTGCAGCCGGCATCGCAGCCCAGGCAGCCGAGTGCACACAGAGCACCACAGATGGCAAGAGCGAGCCCCCGAAAAACTCGAACACAGTTTCGTCGAGAGCTATCTCGCAACACCGCCATGGTGGAAAGCGCTGCTCTCGAGCCCAAGCTCTGAGGACTGGAATTTTATGTCGATACTGACCGCTCTAGCATCTCTAATCTTGCACCCTCTAGACTCTAGTGCAGGCACCTTCCGGACCTCGCGCTTCGAAGATGTCTGAGTCCTGGTTGTGCTTCATGGTCGGCACTCGCCGCAGACTCGCAGACCGACCCTGCCTCCTCGTGACAGAAAGCAGTCCCGGCTGCACCTGCAGTGGATGGGTGAAAACTTGACTATGCGAATGAAACTGGATGCTCGCAGGCGTCTTCAAGGCGTGTAGTTGCAGCTCGGCCTGGTCAACGCCCTCTCCTGCAGAATTCGAACCACGGAGGCCTCAACTTTGTCAAATCTTAGAACAAACGTCTCTTGCAAGCCCGCATCGATCGATCAAACAAAGCACGCCGCACAGCCATGCACGGCGAAAGTTCGCATAGCTGCCTTGCCTGACCTGGAACACATGCAAAATTTCTTTTCGCTCGCACCGTCCACACTCGCTGCAGACTCCGTCGCCTTCACTACACGGCAATGTCAGGCGGCCATGTCGACTGACTAAACCAAGGGAGCTGCATGCAGTTGTTTATGCCATCGCAACCGCAGTCCATGAACTTTCACTACAAAGACCGATCGTGGTGTGCAGTGTACAGTGCTGAAGTCCTCTGCACGAGGGCCTGCGTTGCGTAGAAAAGTCTGCTGCGAATTGCTGCGAGCCCATGAGCAGTACTGCCAAGGACGACGTGGTGATGTGGCTGCCTGCTGCACCGGGGCTACGAGAGGCATCTGTCCGCCGGGCATCGCAAGGTAGGAAAGCCGGCTCAAAGCTTTTCCTGCTGCGCCGCTCTCGCTGCTCGCCCTGGCTGTCCAGCCTGCTCCAGAGCCGTGAGTTCCATATGAGAGGTACAACTAGCATTCTTCCTCTGAAGAGGTGCTCTTCGAGCTGGCAGGGCTGAGCCTCTCTTCACGCAACAGGACGTGTATAATCTCGCCGAGACATGACGGGGTGTAGATCTGTCCGATCGCTTTCGACTCGGGAAGTCTCCCTGGAGGGAAAGAGCCTCAAAGCCACACTGGGACGGCACCTACACTAGGCCGGTCTTCAGGAAGCCTTCCTTGACATTATTGCGCCACAGCTTCGAGGCTGCTCCTTTCATCGCATTTACAAGCACCATCAAGATGCTTCAAAGGAACTGAAACGTGGTCCTTTGCAGTCATATTGTACACATGGCCAGCTTTTAGCCCAAGCAGTGCTCAGCTCAGCTGGGAAAACCAAGAATGCAACAGCTTAACAGCTTCACACCCTTTATCTGTCCGAGTGTGGCACCGTGGGCCTCCACTTCCAGGCTGTATGCCCTGAAGGCCCTGTGCTCTTGGCACCCTTGCCACTGCTAGAGGTAGCACCACTGGTGCCACTACTCCTCATGCTCATTTTGCCGCGGAGCTTCCAACTCTGTGGTGCTCGCTCGGCTCGCTCTGCCTCTGCCTTTGCCGGAGAGGCCTGGGGCTCCTCTACAGGCTCGCTGTGTCTCGGTCCGGCTTTGCCCCTGCGGACCGGCCGCCACTCTGCGGTCTCTGCACGCGCGCGGGCAGGCCGCTCTTGCCGCCTTCGGGGCCTGCCATTCCGGCCCGGCCCTCTTGGCACCTCGAGAAGCATCTCGGGCTCCTCACGAAGCTCTTCTTTCACCGGATTCTCTGTCACTGATTCCACCTGTCGCCAAGGGCAGGCTAACGAATGAACAACGAACAGCATCCGAAAGCCCTTACAGTAGGAAGCACCCACCTCCGCGAAGGAGTTCTTCTCTTCAGCATGCTTTGTGCTGCTCTCATGCTCCGTCTGGTCCGTCTCTTTACACTCCTGGCACTGCATGGCTTGAAACAAGTCCAACCTTATGTCTGGGTCCGAGTCCTTGTCCTCCGGACTCTCCTTCGCTTCTGGCGAAGCGTCACTGGCCTCAGCCTCACGGAAGCCGGCGCATCGGGCCATCGGGCCGGGACCCTCGGGCCTCGGACCCTCATTTCGGATGTCGAATCCATCGGATCGCACTGCCTTTGCTATGTGCCAAGTACGCGCCTGCACCTCGGGCGATGCTTCGGGCGCCACCGTCGTCTCAGACCTGCATGTAAACAGGATAGCAACTGGCTGTGCGCTCGATGCCGCTTTCTTCGGCACGGTCGCGCCTTTCTGCTTCCTCCTGCTTTTCTTCTGAAGCCGCCTGCCAGATCTTTTCTCGACGCTGAATGGAGAATTGCCACCGGTGCATAGCCTCGTACTCGGCTTCTTCACTTGGTGGCTCCATCAGTGGTCGGCCCTTCTCCTTTTCCTGATTCTTTAATTTGGGTGTGGCTGGGGCTTTGTCTTATCCCCACACCGTATATATCCAACTGTCACAGCTGTCAGACTCCCGAAAGGGTGCATTAGCAAACATGCATGCCGTGATGCGTTCTCGCACCGATTAGCAAGGCATTGATCCTGCTAACAGAGTCTCCCCGGTGCCTGAGCCTTCTGACTCACCGGAGGCTGCGGCCTTTCAGCAGCGGCAATCTTGCAGTATCAAGGACAAGCTGTCACAGGCTTCTTCTGGATGGTGCGAAGGAGAAGACGGACTCAGAAAACGGAACTGAGAGATGCCATGGGCTTCCAGCAATCGATTGCACGCGGGAGGCTGCGTCCGGGCCGGCAAGCTGTGCAGCCTTACAGGGCATGTACGGGAGCATGGAAGAGCTTCAGCTCTCAACCTGCGACTGAAACTGGACGCTGCCGGGGAGCAGGGGAGGCAGCTGCAGCAAGTTGCTTTGCTGCTGCACTGCAGGATGCCGGCCATGGGGTGGTGGTATTTGCACCTAGCAGAAGCCACAGAAGTTTAAAACTTCAGTCTCATTGCAGCACCTCCGAGCAACGGTCGTGTTCTGCTATTTAACTGCCTTTCTCCGGCCAGCTTGTCCAACCATAAATCGTTGGTTTTTTTTGCATGTTTTTGCGCTGGCACCCGGCCTGCGGCCACTGTGCACAGGGTGCGCCTGGAGTGCTGCGAGTGCACCTGGCACAGAAGAGTGGCAGCATTCTGTGCCACGAGCGTGGATGCAGATCGAAGAACCGACACAATCCGCAAGGGCATGAGCCCGCAAAATCCGCATTGAATGCAAATGCAGCCGAGATGCCCTTTGGCAGCCGGTGTGCCGTCGCCTGGCTTCATGCGAGGCCCGAGCAAGACCCCCGTTGAACAACAATGGCATCACGGGACACAGTCGATTTCAGAGGCATTACAGGACCGACGAGATAGCACGTCACTTGGATGCTCATCAGGATCAGTTGGGCTTGTACTGGACACGTTCACGACGGGGTGTTTTGAGAGTGATCTTAAGTTAAGTTCTTATTGCCGAAAGCAGTAAGCGAGCACAGAGCAACCACACCTGAACTTCAAAATGATACACCAGAAGTTTATGTGGGTCTGGTGTGGAGCTGCGTCCATGCATCATCTCCTTGATCCTAGGTCCTAGCCTCCTTCCATGTGCTCTGCCCACGGGCCTTCAGAAGACGCTGTCGCGGCGCGTTGCTGAAGCAAGGCCTTGGAAGCGCGGTGATGGAGCTGTGGAGCTGCATGGAGCTGCCGGTGACAGGTCCCCCGACTTTCTGCTCCTGCTGCTGCGCCAAAACCTGCTATCAGTAAGAATAGATCCTGGCTCGATTAGTTCAGAAGCAGAATAAGCCGAAAATTCAGCTTCTACAGTGGCAGCCTGCTGCAGCAGCCACTGATGCATCGCCTGCCACGACGCAGCAATCCGAAAATCGCAGAGTGAGTCCTGCACGGCACGAGAAGACGATCCGCGCCTGCTGCTGCTGTTGCTGCACCGCCAGCTGCTGAATCTGCTGTGCGATTTGCACTTGAAACCTGTCCATGCTTCCATCCAAGCAAGGTGAACGACTATGTGGAAGGGCTCTTCGGGCCATGGACCTTGGCAGCTCTACTGATGCAACAGAGGTTGTCGAATTTAGTTTTTCTCTGCAGACCTGGTCAGAGGTGTCTATCGGTGGTTTGCACGCACACATACCGACAGTCACAAATCGGTGAGATGAAACGATGCTCACTTTGGAGCAGAACTAGCACCGGCTCCGTGGGGCTAGCCGCGGCCCTTGCACTGCGAGGATCTGAGGATCGCGATTCGAAGATGCTTGAAACACGCACGGCTTTGGCATCGGTTGCCCTTTGGAATCAGGGCAGGGAACCGTGACGTCATATAACCTGCATGTGCAAAACATCACAGATCGATCAGTGCAGGCCACCTCGCGAAGTGGATCATCCTACGCAGCAGCTGCCTGTGCAATTGTCGCAGAGGTTTCTGCATGTATCGAAACACTGCAAAACATCATCATCTATCGGCTCTATCCAGCCAGACGTCCTACGTAAGTGACAGAGGGGATTCTTTCACAACGACCCAGATTATCCCACCTAAACCTCTACCCTGACCTCCACCAGTCGCTGCACCTTCTGCACAGCATTGACGGTAACAGTCTGGAATTCCAAATCACTTAGACTTGAACCTCAACCATACTAACCACGAAACATAAAAACCTCCCCAGCAAACGAACTCACTTGCCTGGGCACCCTTCCCCTGGCTCTTTCCACCCTTGCCATCCACAGGAACTGGTGCCCTGGGGTCGTGCGCCTCGTCAACTTGCATGGAATCGTGGTTTGTCCCAATTCCAACATTGACAGGAGCCCGAAGCCCTCTCTGAGGGACAAGCGTACGTCCGCTCAAGTTCGTCCTCGTCCGAGCCTTTCGAGTCCGAGGCAGCCCTGACCTGTAAGACCTCGCATCGGTCGGTTTTTCGGAACCGCTTCTTTTCGTTTAGCTGTCCCTGCCCCACCAGGCCCTACCCTGCCCTAGTCGTAGCGAGGCAATGGGCTGCCAAACAGCTGGGATTTTCGAGAGAGGCGCCATGAATATCGATGAGGCTGGCTGGCTCGGCCAGCATTGCGTGATGCACCGTGATGACGCGATGCCATGTCTTTTGCACTTGCAGCTGAAGGGCAGTGTAGGAGGTCACCCCCACGAAGGCCGCGAGCACCAAGCCCAAAAACCAGGCTCGTGTGTAAAAAGGCCCAGGCAATTCGTCGTCCACGTCTGGGGGATCTCCGGTGTCTTCCTCCTCCTGACTTCGAGAAGAAGAAGCAACTATGAGGTGCAAACGTCAATATGGTCTTACGGTCTTACCTACTACAGATCTGCTCTTGCTAAACCCTGCACTTGGCCCTAGCTAGCTCCAAACCTCCGAACAGGGAACCGCCCCCCCCAGGGTAATTCGCTGCCGGCCTTTGCAGCTTCCGCGGCAGCATTGCCAGCGCCATCATCTTTGGACGCTTCGAGCGAGTTGGCCACATCATCCTGGGAGCTTACGGCAGTAGCAATGCAGATTGCCCGTCGCGGTCTAGTCACTGCAGTCATAACATCAATGCAGCATCATGACCTTCGTCATGGGTCAGGACAACAACAACCCCAACCACGACCACAGCCACAACAACCACCACACCAACAACCACAACAACAGTCACAAGAACAACAACAACAACCACCCCAACCCCAACCCCAACGACAACAGCAACTGCAACAACGACAACGACACCAATGCCACCACCACCGCCACCACCACCAACAACAGCAACAGTGGTGGCTGCACCAGCACCAGCACCAGCAGCAGCAGCAGCAACACCGGCACCACCACCA
>BGNK01001550.1:45330-131151 GCA_003297005.1 Symbiodinium sp. clade A Y106
GCAGCAGCAGCAACACCGGCACCACCACCACCACCACCACCACCACCACCACCCCCGCCACCACCACCACCAACAACAGCAACAGCAACACCTGCAGCAGCAACAGCAACAGCAACAGCAACAGTCAACCGTAACAAGGACAGCTACATGATGATGATGATGATAATGATGACGATGACACACGCAACAATAAGAAAAGTTGGGCAGGCCAACGGTAAAGAAACATAACATTGCCCACAAGCACCTTCATCTTCTCCAGTGACTTCTCAGCATCCCCAGCCACGGAGTCTGCAGCTCTGTCCAAAGCCTGGGCTTCAACGAGAAACGTGACATGCAGACCTCCGTGGTTCCCATTACACGCCCTTTGACTTCATGCCAGGATGCCTTTGACATGGGATCCTCTTCGTGCTCCTCTGCTCAGGTGCACAATCCTGCGCCCAGTCCTTTCCAGATCCCTGCCCGAACCTCCTCCTTCTCTGCCTCTTGGATGGCCATGGCCTCCTGGCCCTGTGCTGAGTGGGACAGTTCGGTGTGCGTCAAGCACTTTGAACAGTCAGAGAGATGCGTTGGCCTCTGGTGGCTCCACGCGCTTCTCATCCGGGTTCGGGAACCATCCGCTAAACCCTGAGAAGATGTCGCAGGTATGATGGACGCAGCATAAACCCTGCATGACCCCCTTCTTTGAGTGGGCCTGCCTTCCGTACGCAGCGCGCGCCGCTGCGGCACAGCACCCTGCAAGACGGTTTCCGAGCTGAAGAAGGTGCTCACCTGATTCTTGCATGCAAGTCGACACATCGTTCAACAGTGCCTGCAGTACTTCATGCTATTTTCTTTGCGCGATAGGCTGCTTTGTGGCGCAGGGGGCACCAGGGTGTCCACAGCGCAGCTCCTGTTTGTAGCTGGTCTGCCTGTCGCATCTCAGAACGTCGGACAAGAGCGGCGAACTGAAAGTTCATGTGCAACCTCTGCTCTTCAGCGAAACCGGACAGGTATAGTTAGTGTAGACTTGCAGAACAATGCTGATGGGTGCATGCCCCAAATCCAGCACACGCGATCTCTGCAGTGTCGCTTGCCTCGCAGTGCTCGCTGAGGCATCGCATGGTGCATGCAGCATTGACTGTAGCCGGAGGGATCGTCTTAGAGGCTGAGAGCAGTCGTTGATGCCAGATCTGGATGTCGCAAGTTGCTCGGGCGTGGAAGATCGAAAGCTTGGATCCGAAAGCTGGTTTGCACTGAGATGTGGCAAGCAAGCCTGGCACCGACTTATGCCAACATATGCCAACCAGCTTAGGAAAGCAGGTGCCTTTCCAAAAGGCCTTGCACACCTGTAACGACCTGCGAGGACAGGAGAAAACCACTCCGGACCACAAGGCTGCACAAGGCTGCCCTGGCATCCTGGCCTGCATGGTCAACATCTGGCTTTCATCCCAGGCCTGACGCACGTGACGTGCCCTACAGCAAGGCCAGGACCTTTCCCAACGCTGCGATACGCCGCGTCGCTGCTGCTCTGATGTGATGCCCTCATGTGCCTCCTGGGACATTTCGTGCCCCACGATCGCTGTTGCCCTCATGCGCATATGTGCAGAGCTGTGCACGACGTTCCAAGAACGACGAAAGCTTGCAGACAAAAGTTAATTTGTTGCATGCATTCCTCTCGCTTTTGTCCGTGACCAACAGCACGATCGCTGACACTGCTGTTTGCACTCTCCACAGACTTGCACATTGTCGTGATGGGCGCTGCTCCGAACACAAAGCTGCAGATTCTTTGGGTCAGCCGGAAGGATATGCCTGAGGAACAACTCTTGGAAGTCTCACATGTGGTGCGGCCCAGACGTACATGCTACATGCTCCAGAAATCCACTCTTCAATCTCTTCGGTGCTCTGCCAAGAGACCTCCTCAGAGCTTTTCAGCGGAAGGCTGAGCTCCAAGAGAACCTCGGAAGAAACGGAGGGGGGAGGCCTCTCAGAAAAAGCGCCCTCGGACCGCTCCTGGGCTGCACCCTGCTCCTGGCCTTTCTCAAGCGCCTGAGGCCCTCAGGGTAGCTGTCTTCCGGCGTCACGAAGGACAGCCGAAGGTAGGGAACTGGCCGACCTGCAATTGAGACTCAGGGGCTCTCCTCGGCTCTTCTCTCCCTTTTTCGCTCCTGAAACTCTCCCCGTAGCAGTAGCACAACTTCTTTCTCCGTCCTTTTCAGCCTTCGGAAGGTACCGCAGTTCAAAGCTCCAGGCTTTCCACAGGTGGACTTATTGTTCCCAGTGGCTTGCCAAAATGATTTTTTGAACCTTTCGGAGAAGATCCTTGATTCGCACACGCCCAGCGAACACGACCGACAAGTTTGCCATTTGGTCGTGGGACATCTTGTCCTTGGGCTGGTCTTGAATGCCGAAAAACTTCGGCACGGTTCGCTTGATGAATTGCGTCTCCACCTCGCTCTCGGTCAGCACCTTGTTTTCGTTGCCGGTGTCGCGATGCTCGTGTAAGGTTCCTTCAAATTTGCGCACTCTCTCGTGCACGAAGATGTGAAGCAGCTTCTGCACAGCCTTGAAGTTTCGCAAGACGTCGACCTGAGAGGGTTCCTTGAAACCCGGGGGTCCCTTCGGGTGCTTCATGAATAATTACTGTACTGCCCTCAAGTCGTGACATGGAACAACCCGGTCCCACCTCCCCTGGGCTGCCAAAAATGCCTGTGGTTGCACTGGACGAGTTCGGCGTTGACAAGTCAACAAAAGTTGCAAACTTAGCATCTGCGTCGTTCCCGTGCTCCGCAATGGCAGACTCCAGAGCAGCAGTTGCAACGATGAGAGCATCCGTCGCACGGCAGACACCGGTGAACAACTCCTGATGCCAGATGGTACGCCAGAAGCGAGGTTCCAAGTTCGCCTCTTCACCCATGTGTATAGCTTCTGTCAGAAGTTCCTTGGCCTTAGCGGACTCGAAAGCCACCGTTTTCACATTGGGGTTGAGAAGACCAGCAAGCGAGTCATGAATCTTACTCCAGCACTGGTCCAAGATTTTGTGCGCCTGGTCGGATGCACGGTCTGCCTGGAACATGAAATCGGCACACATTGTAATCATAACGGCGATGCAGTTCATCGCCAGGGAATCGAAAGTTGCGCGCTTTCCAACATTGTCCGACAGATGGTTGCAGCTGTCGGCGAGCAGGGTAAGTGCCCCGAAAGCTGCCGCCAGCACGCCTATCGTTGAATACGAACGCGAGTGGAAGCAAACGAAGAGGCCAGTCCATACCCATGCAAATGTAATGACAGCATGGATGACCAAATCGGCAGGATCGCAGTCGTCGATCAAACCTCTAAGAATTCGAGCAATAACATTTCCAATCATTAGTCCTTGTATTCGGTTCAAGTCGTTCACCAGTGCAGAGCCAACATACATGGAAAGCAGGAGAGGGGCCGTTGCGGCTATCCCCGAAGAATACGGAGGAACAATCTGCTTGAAACCGAAATAGCCCAGCATGAAACTGAGGAGATACGAGCTGATTCCCCGCCATGCGTAGAGAAGGTGCTCTTTCTCTGCCACACCTGGCTGGGCTTGCTCCATTGCTCCAGACAAGTACTCCCTTTCAGGTATCCGCTTTAATGAAAGAGCTTGCCAGGGTGACCACCCCAATTACCCTACTCTTTTCGGCATCCCCACCTTGGAAGACAGCCAGGAAGCCTGCAGAATCTGGAGGAGGCGGAAGTGAAGCTTCACCGTTTGAGAACTTGCAGACACCGTCAGCAAGCTGAATCACTTCACCTACAATGCGGCTGATGCTCCACGTGAGGACCTGGGCGAATCGTACTTCCTTGTACATCGACTCAGCAGTGCCCCCAGGGAGTTTGGGTGCCTTCTGAGCTACTTCCAATCTCTTTGCATGGAAATGGGCGGCGAGCTCCCTCTCCAGTCGCTCTAAATTCCCCTTGCAGGTCTTGACGGCCTTTGCCTCATTAGGATCAAACTTGCCATCTTCTGCTGCCTTCACCAGCAGGTCCAGCATCCTCCCCATTTCTTTCAGCACGCTTTCGGTCTTGTCCTTCACCAGGCGCATCAACTCGGCGTCCTTGCCGCTCTTGATTTGATCGGAGGATACTGTCCAAGCGTTGTAAGCTAGGAGGTAAATCTTCCGGGTCGTCTGGCTCATAGAAAAGAGCACCTGCCGTTTCAGCTGCGTCCTCCCAAATCCAAAGCATTCCCACCATGCCTCTGCAATCAATGGATCGTTCTCACCGGACGAAAATTTCATGCCCTGAAAAAGCTTGAGAACTTCTGCCTTTTCGTAATCCTTCGGCATATCCTGACTGTATAGGTTCACCATCAGCCCCAAAATCTGCGTTAGCCGAGTATTTAGGACGAGCTGGTTCTCCTGGACTTTGACCAGGGACCAAAGCGGATACGGAAGCAGCAGTGCCACTGTAACAGTCAGGAGGCCGATAAAAGTACGAATCAACTGCGTCAACAAGTCGTCTGTCTCTACCGACCAGTTCCCGGCCCACGGTGGTGTGATCGTGGCTCGATGTGCGGGGTTTAGAATGTCCATCCATATGCCTGCAAAGTTTGAAATCGCGAACATCTGGAAGGACACGTCCAGCTTCAGAAGCATGACAAGGCAAACATAGATGGTGCCGATGGCGACGATGAGCCAAAAGTCCAGGTCGCCAGACTCCTCTGTGTACCCATCAGGCCAGATGGTGTAAAGGCTCCATCCAATGGCAGCAGCAGCGAAGGTGCCGCGAAAGCCTGAATTGACTTTGTTCAGGGCCTCGCCGAACGTGCGACCCAAGTTGAAGATGATGAAACAGCAAACGCTACTGTTGTAGATGCCGGTGTGGATCATGTAGTCGACTACCTCCCACTTCCCACTTGGCACGATCACCGGTATTCCTGCTATTAGCAGGAAAAAGGCTCCTCGGAAAGCCAGCTCCACATTAATTGCAAAGCGAGGGTTTGTCTGATGGAGAAACAAGTTTTGAACGGGTCCACGAATGCAGCCCGTGGGTGCTGGCGCGAGGTCGAAATCGACTGCATCTATCAGGGGATCCTCTTCCGCCCCAGCGCTCGAGGAGGCACGAGAATTCTGCATGGCCGACGTCTTGTCAGCCAGCACCGGACTTCTTCGTCATATTGAAAACGAATACGCTTGTGTGAAATTGGCGGCAACAGGACACTCAAGCTCAAGCATGCAAGCATGCGCATGCTCGGAACGGCTGCCACACGCCCCGAGCCTGGCTCTGGCGAACAGAAGGAGCCGGGCATAGCAACGACGCCATGGCGCTGCATGCCTCCGCTGACTGTAACTGGGCGCTGGGCATCGCTGGTCCGCTGCCGCTCCAGCTGGGCTCCGGACTCTCTACGAGAGCCTCGCAAGAGAAAGTCGGCGTCGGCCGCGTCATCTTCAGCCACAGGAACATGCCAGCCTCAAAGCAATGAGGTGACTCTACGATATGTGGACGCCCTTCACAGCCCGCCTGTGGCTTTGCCCAAGTCGCCAAGTCCGACAAATGTGCCTGCAAGGAGTTTCTAGGCTTAAGGGGACTCTGCTCGCAGGCCAGGTCGTGCCTCGCAAGCACGGAGGAGCGCGCGGCAGCGCCGCCGCAGGCCCAGTTGCAGGGACCGAAGTTGGGCCTGCCAAGAGATTACAGTAATATTATAGGACTGTGACTTGATACCAAACACGAACATTAGCTCCTCTTACACCTACTTGAATTGCAGAGACCTCTTTTTGTCGGGTCCCTTCCAATGGGCCTGCAGTCCGTCTCTCCCCCACTGTGACAGCAGCGAGGCCAGGCAAACCATGGCCAGAGAACTGCCCTGCTGGGTCGAGATGTAACACAGCTTCTCGTAGGCCTTGGGCAGCCGACAAGGCTAGCGGCTATGTCGCATCCTCAACTCCGATTGATTTGATCTGATCCGCAAACGGAGAACCCGAGAACCCTTCCCCTTCAACCTACTATCGCGCCTCGCCTCGATGAAGCGCTTGGGACCTGTGACCCAGCCAATCCGAAAACCCGGGGCCAACATCTTCGCAAAGGACTCCAGGCGGAAGACCAAGCCTCGGACTCGGAAAGCCCAAGCCTTCACGCGCTGACCCTCCAGCTCTTCCCCAGTGTCAACACTCTCGGGCCTTTGTGGTCAATAGCGACAAAGGTGGCCCCCAGATTCTGCAGGTCACCCACGGCGGACCCATCATCATCAGCCAAGCTATCATGGGCATTGTGTTGCTGGTAGAAATATGCGTCGTCTTCCAAAATGACGACGCCATGCTCTGTGCCTCGGTTGATGCAACAAGATGCTACAACCTCGCTCAAGCTCCTGATGTCCGAGGCGAGCCGCACAGATCATAGATGGCTTGATACCGATCAGCGGGAAGCCGCGTCCCAAGGGGGTTTTGGCCAACCTGACCCGTCTAGCACATGCCCTCACACACGAAATTCATAAAGTCAAGTGCACAGCGCGATCCGCTGCAAGGCGCACCGGGACAGTGTACAGGACCTTTGGTACACGTCCAGCAGATCGCTCGGAGCGGAGAACGAGCTCCAGCGACTCTGGGCAAAGACCACTGGAATCGCAGGAGATCGGAACTAGGCGCCTCAGGGCCAGCACTGTGCAATACGTTCTGTCGGAACACAGTTGCCCTCGGGATGGGGCTCAGCTTCCTGGTCGAGCTTGGCATCAGAGAAGCACGGCGAAAGATCCCGCAAGCAAACGCTGGCACACTCTGATGTGCAACATCTGACCCCACTTCATGTGACCACTTAAGGCTGGCACACTCCTGCGGCGACACAGGCGTCGATCATTGCCAAGAACGTAAACCTGACACTTCAAGCTATTCAGGGCTGATCACTGCTTCGAGATCTCGAGAGCCGAGAGACTCTTCCACAAGGATGGTATCTCCAGGATTGAGGAACCTCAATGAAAGCTCCGGAGACCGTTCCTCAATCATCCGCAATTAACACAAAGGAGAAGGCCGGAGAGCATTGCGATGGCAATATCCAAAGCCGACATGCTTCCAGCACTCAGTGCAATCGCCCAGTCGCTGGCTGCCGGTTTACATACCTGAAGATGCAACCATATTCTACAACTTGTTCTGCTGCTGGGCTTCGATCTCACACTGATCACAGGTCTTAAAATCTTGAAAAAATATGTGTTCTCTTCAGACTAGCCTGGCCTATTCGGCATTGCATTCTATGCTTTCTTACCGTGACTCATGCGTTTTGTGGGTGGAGAACGGCGACAGTTTTGAGAGTATTGCTGTTAACAGAACAACTGCAGTAGGCTTGCATCCACACACGGCAAGCGATGCTAGTCTATGATCTAAGGATGACTTGCCAAAGCAGTATGTGACCGTCTATGATCGTGAGGCGATGCCGGCCGCGGTCCTTGATGTTCTATGGTATTGTAATGTATTAATGTATTGTGTAAAGACACCTGAGTGGTGTGCGTACGGCAGCGGCACGGCATGGTGCCTGATATCGCAGCATGCAACATCATCAGCATCCCTGTGCAATTCAACGCTGAACAGTCCGACGGCGTTGCTGCCCTTTTTCACAAACAACTCTCACGAGTGCCGTGCAGAAGACCTTCTAAGCACTGAGATTGTATCATCTCTACTACAACTATGATGATGCTCCAATCTTTCCTAGTGTTCCAGCGAATTCATTACATCGACCAGCAGTCATACATCATGGATCGACGTCTTGGTGCTGTCCATCAAAGGGTCAGAGGTATTCGTAGCATGCCGGTCGTTGACATCAGCAGTAGCATGCTGATTTTGCTGTACATGGCTGTTTCGACCACTACTGTTCTTGGTCGTGTGGCAAGCGCTGCTGTACGTAGTTTCACTGACCTTACTTTATGGTGATCAGTATCGGGACCATCTGCAGAACAGAGCTGCACTTCGGGTGTGTTCGCAGAGGATACTCTTCCTTGTTCGGTCACATAATCGAGCTCAGGAAGAGGCACAAAGAAGTCTAGCAGATAACTGGGTCAGTCTGGCCAATGCCAACTAGACTCCTGGACACTCTGACAAGCTTAGTCGCAGCTGCCCCCATGCCAAAGCCGGGTATCGCTGTGCCAGCATTGTCGATGCAGCATTAACATCAACGGTCCTTATATCTCCCGTAACGCTTCCGGGGGTTCAAAGCTTGAAATGTCAACAGCCTGGTCACTGGACATCATCCACACTGTCCCACTTCTTGACAGTGAAGCAGATTGTATTGAGAGGTAGGTACTCATCTGGTGGCACCTGCGGATGCTGCGCGATGATTATGGCTTGATGCAATGCCGGTTTAAAGTTTAGCGAGACACCTCTGAGATCCGAGCCCCTTTGCAAAGCACCACGTTGTTCGCATCCTTCATTAGGGGCAGCAGCTGGTCAAACGGATTTTCCGGCTGACGCTGCGCACGAAGTGACAAGTCACCTCAGCTGAGTCTTTGCTTCTTCCTGCTCATGCCAACTGCTGCATGTCAGTATAACCGGTATCCATGCTGCAGTTTGCTGCTTGCCCTCATTTGGCATCCCCAAGCTAGCACAATTTCAGTAGGTTTCAGTGGTGCACCTTCGAAAGATTGGCAGCTGCCGACGTAGTTGTAGATTGTAGTAGCAGTTGTCACCCTCGCATGGTCCACGGTAACACTGCCAGCTGCGAGCGCGCTACTGCTCATCGTCCTCCGCGAACTACCATGACTACTGCGAGGCTGCGACACCAAAAACACGACGACGACCAACTGACGGCTCAGTTCCTGCAGCTTGGTTCGAATCAGTTAACACGATAAAGGTGGGCCTCACCGAGAATCTCCGACTTATGCAGAAGATTCGTTCACAATTCTACGAGTATCACCGTTTTTGTCAACTCCGGCTCGAATTCCTCATCGATAACCTTCGAAAGATGCACACACCGCTATCAAACCCAAACCTGAAGCCTCCGCCCTCAAACCTCAAGACCCGGAGCTCTATATCCTGAACCCGAAATCGCTTTGCAACTCTGAAGCGCTGAAACGCTGACTCCCCAAAACCTGCAGTCGAACCCCAGAGCCGAAAGTCCCTAAAAAATCTCCTCAGGGGATTCAGATGAGTTGTTGCCCAGCTCTTCAACAGGGTTGTTCACAGCGTTTCACAGCCTTCTGCTGCAGTCCACAGGCAGAGCAATAATGCTGTTTCTAAGAGTGTCTAAGTCTAGCCCTCTTGGCTTTCTGCGCTTCCTTCCCACGGCCGAGAGGCTGGCGGTGCCAGGCATTAAGCCACGTGCCAAGCCCTCCAAGCTCTGCTGCACCTCCCGGCAAGCAAGCCGCAGCTCCACCTCGGACCGGACGGGGGCACACACATGTCTGCTGGCGGAAGGTCCCAAAGAGCGTTTCTTGGATGGCACCTACTTCTAAACTACAGGATTGCCAGTGCAATGGTCTTTCCCAAAATGCGAAGTGCCTGCAAATCCACTGGCAGGGTTTGGTTGTTGTCCTGAGCCTCGACACTGAAAGATACTGAAAGAAAGCCGAGCTGCTTCGGAAGCATTTCCGGCTGCCTCGAGCCTGCCAGGTGCTCTAGGTAAGTAATCCCTCCCTTGACATCCCTTGACTACAAAGTTGGCGGGGTGCAGAGAGATACACGACGATGGCAATAACTACTATCAGCCCCGACGCCTGGATGCCAAGCGGTTCAAATCGGGCGCCAGGTGCTTTGAGCTGGAAACCTCCACATCAGCAACAGGTATAGCTGCAGTCGTTCATTCCGGACGGACGCAACATGAATGAATCTACACTCTGGTGCACCCACTGCACTCATGCCACGGACGGCAACGCACGCTTGCCCTGGATCCAGTGGGCAGGTCAAACTTTCAAACACAATGCACGGTCTAGCAGAGTCTAGCTTGTTCTTTCGAGGTTCGCGAGTTCGTGCTTTTCGGGCAAAGGCATTCAAAGCTGCGCTGTCAGCACAAACAACCGTAAACCCGTTCGTGCACTGCTCTGGATCGGAAACACTGAACAACTTTGACAGAGAACTTATCAATCAATCTCACTTCGACACGAAACCCGAAACCCTCTGAGCAGTTATGCAGAGCTTGGTCAGAATGTTTGCCTGCTTGAACGCATCTGTGGGCCAGAGTAATGCTGGCCCGCTGGCAAGCGAAGCAATGCGAGACACAGAAATTGTAGCAGGAAAAGGAAAGAAGCCTTTCCGTTCGTGATGTGCCTGCGAGATGTCGGCCATCGCCAACAGCCGAGCAGGCAGTGTCGGCACTATGCCATCACCAGAGCCATTGTATCATTGCGGTGCCACGGTAGAACTAGTCGATCTAGAAGATCCATTGGTCCAACTCACTTATCTGTGCTGCGTATGCAGTCCCTTGGGATGAGCCAGAGAAGCCCATTCAAGAGCAGCAAGTGATCGCCTTAGAACTTCGTCTTCAATGCGTCGTCTCGGGTCCGGGCATGTGGAGGCCAAGCCTGGAGCCTCGACGGACTCGAAGGAGACTGGTCCTGGCGGGAGCTTCGTACGAACTGTCATTGACGACGGATCGGAGCAGAAGAGGAAGACAGGGTGACAAAGGGTTTCGGCAGCGAGGTGACAAAGGGTTTCGGCAGTGGCCTCTAGCCTACACCTGACCTTTGAACCCAAATCGTCTGCCTTTACCCCTGCGGCTGAGCATCAGAGGAGTTCAGCCACTTTGAAGCTCGGGCATGAAACGGCGCTTTCGAGCCAATGGTCAATGGGTCCGAACAAAGAACAATAGCTGGGACGCTGAGCACGAGAGCCAATGCAGGCTACGGTACAAGGCATGAAGCATCTTGCCGACACACTGTTTAGCCTTCTTGCGCCCTTTCCGTGCTGCACTGTTTTGCCCTGTGTGGGCAACAAACAGATCATCCGCATGCGGCATGCAATTAGGTTTTACGGAAAGGAGAAAAAAGGCTGCGACAATGAGCAGGGAAAGCAAACGTGTGCCTGAGACAGCACTGAACAGGCAGCTAGTGCCAGCCCATTCCCAGTCTCCTTCAGCACATAGAACCCCCATAGGGTTCTCTTTGCATTTCTTCTTCCCTACATCGTGGGACACAAGCAACAAATCCGACTGAATCACTCCCAAACCAGGACCCATCTAAATCAAACAGACTGTGTCTTGGGCGTGGTCCCACTGCTCGGCTAAAGCTGATGTGAAACTGCACCGATAGTATACCTGCGCTCTCACAGGAGAGCAGAACAGAATCTTTTCAGTTTCTCTATCCGGAGCCACGAGCTCCAGCTCTTTCAGCTTTAGCTTGTGACGCGTGGTCCTACTAAGTACAAGACGCTGCAGCCGGCGGCGGTCACGGGCGGTGCGGTGGCACATCACCTCGGCCGATCAGCAAGGCTCAGGGCTCAGGGCTCTGCCGAAGAAGCCCGGAGCTGAGCTTCCCGCAGCAGATGGTGTAGCTCCTGCAGATCACGCTGGCATATGGTGGCATATGCCGGACGCTCACTGCGCTCGCTGCGATGGCTCCTCGTCATTTGGAGCGAGGTAGCCGGCCGGGAACCAGCCTACCTCCCCAAGGTCCGCGTGGGTCTCTCTGCCTCGGAAGCGAACGGTTCGCTTCGGCGGTCAAAGCAGTTGGTGAAGGCTCAGACAGGTCTTCACCCCCGCAGCCCAACCAGTTTCGGTCACCTAACCCGGGAGCTTGGCAGCACCGCAAGTGGGAATCAACCGAACACTGCAACCCAGCACCCAAAGCCTTGAAGACCTTCAGGAGGTCTCCCTTGCAAATGGCGATTTGGCCCTGCACCATGGCAAAATGAGAACATGTGGTCTCCAAAGCAGCAGTATCTAGTCTTGGTGAGCTTCAAGCACGTTCGCAGACAATGTACAAACAAACGAATGCCTCGATGCAAAGGTCTTTATTCGGCACGCTACGGGCGCGACAGGAATGCAGCAGCGATGCAAACTTGTGCAAAGGGCTCCACGGAGTGCATGCGTCCAGCCTCGACTCCTTCTGCCGGTGTGTAGTCGTACACAGCCACACGGACCTAACAAGTCTGCAGGGTGTGTCTGCAAGCACTGAAAGGCCGTTTGCAATCCTGATTATTCCTGACGGGAGCGAAAACTCACGTCACAGTGCCTCGCTATCGTCAGCCAGATCGTCCTTGTTGGACTCCTGCAAGATTCTAGCAACCGTAACAAGGCTTCAACAGTGGGCTAAGGGTATCTAACGGTACTGGTACTCTTACCTTTGGTGTGCGACGGCTACTTTCATACAGGCGCCTGCAGTACTGGAGCAGACCCATCCAGAACCTCAGATGACTTCCAGGTGCACTCCAGCTGAAAGCCTTTAGACGTCAACAGCAGAACCCTGCAGCTGGCGCCCAGGCAGTGACCGAGTCTTCAGGTTCCGGCTCAGCCCTGGGTCGAATCAGAGAACTGCACTCAAAGACAGAAGTCTCCAACTGTTCGCGGTCCCTGCAATCGGCTCAATGTTTTGAGGCTGTTTACTTAGATCACGCCAACGAGATCTCAGGCAAAACTACACGACATATCTGCTTCACGAGAGCCAAGCTCATATTGGGATCTCGCACTCTCGTTGTTAGTGGTGTCGGTACCTGACACAGCATCTGAGAGTGAGACAAACTAGTACCTGGTGCTTCAGACTTGATACTGAGAACTACAGTAGGATCAAGTCTTGAAAAGCGGGCTTCTTCCCTTGCACTCCCTTAAAGTCGGACGGCGCACTGAGAGTTGCATCATCAGCAACCTTCACCTCATCATCAGCCTTCGCCTTCGCCTCATCATCCTGGGACCTGGCCCGGGGACCATGATTTCTCAAGTCAGGGCTTTCTGCGAAACGAAGACTGTCAACAAGCGCTGGCAACTCGACCAACAACGAGCGCACATCAATTGCGCGTAGGATGGAGTGCATGCCACAGCGCCAGGAGCACTTGAGGTAATTCTCAATAGGGCATCCGCAGGCCATATGCTCCTGACACTCGCTTACGTGCAGCAGCGGCGAGGGTGAGCTGGAATACTGTCAACCCTGGTGGAAGGCTGGCCTCATAAGCACGAGGAGGGCCACTCCACTCGCAAGACATTCCTGGCGGTTGCTGCAGCATTGCAATGCCCGTCTGCACAGAATCTCTGCATGACAAGTCGGTTTAGTTTCAATGAAATTCTGCTGTGCTGACATTTGAGCTGAGGATGGCTGCCTGTAAGATACTGAATCAGCCTTCGAACCACTTTGACGCACCTTGCTCCCGGAAGAGGCGCTCGGCGTCTTTGCCAAACTCATACCTTGGCTCGAGGTCCCAAAAAACGGTCACGAGATGACAAAATGAAGGCCACATGCGATCAATCCCAAGGGCGTGGCTTATAATGCTCCTTATGGTGTACGCAGCGAATGCGTAAGTTGTTCCGCAGCCGCTGCAGAGCACCCCCATCCTTGTCAGGTGCGAATCAAACAAAACGCCTGGGCGTGACTTTCCTGTTTTGAGGCCCCGTCTGTCAAGGGTCCCACCTGCGAGGCGACGGTTTTTTGCATTTATTCCTCAGCATCCTCTAATCCTTTGCAGACTTCAGACCCCTTAAACGTGCCAGCTCTGCATCACTCTTCTTGAGGAGATCTTCACACTCAGGGAACGGACATCTGATCTGCGGAACCTGAAGCAAACAGATTGCTGGACACTGCAAGAGCGAGCGAGCGAGAGAGAGAGAGAAGCAGAGAGCACAGAGAGAGACAGCGCGAGAGCGAGTGAGACAGGGATGCAACTAAGGACTGGACGGGCCCCATCTGCGTCTTCTGATTCTTGTGGAGCTCTACCTGGGAACTGGGATTGTGCTCCAGCTTGCAGTGCCCGGCACGAAAGCAACCCTGCCTGCTTCCTGGCATACTGGTGGAAGCAGTCACCGCAAAACAGGTGCGAGCATCGCGTGATGACAGGCCTGCACTGGACGCCACGCAAGCATACCCGCTCTGATGTGTCACCCATGCATGCTCCAGTGGCGGATGGCATTCCTAGACGTGCTCGCTGTGAGGACTCAGGTGATAGCTTGACCATCACGAAGCGGCACAAGGTACAGATGAAGGCAGCATTTGCCTGGATTTCGTGGCCGGTCAATTACAGCACAATGGATGCTGCGCAACCATGTGTTTACTCCTTCATGCGAGTCGAGAAATAAGTTGCTGCCAAGTAGCCGCTTCAAGCTGTTCTGACATCGTCCGCCGCTTCCTGACAGGTGCTACGCTGCCTGATGCATCCGGACCTGGCTTCCGATGTCCCCAATCATCCTCACACACAAAGAAGCTCATGCTGTCGAGCGCACAGGATCCGGATATGAACCCGGGTCTGGAAAGCGGTTCGGATGAGCAGAGGGAGCCGTGGCTGAGGTCGGGGCCCCATGCTGTCGAGAACAATGGAGGTCCGACAGCCAGCCTCAAGGAAGCCCGTCTCTGAACCTAGGCCTCGAGGATGGTGGGTGGGAGAGGGGGGTTCGCACTTCAGACATTAGACTGCCCATCTCTGTCTGAACTTTTTCAGCCCCTGCTTCCTTCCAGGATGGAGTCTTTGCATCCTCCAGCTTCGGAACCTTCGGCACTCAACCACCGGAGGAATGACTAAGGCAAGTTGTGCCTCTCGTGAATATGTGAGCAGAACCGGAATGCTGTAGTTCGGCCTCTGTTTCTGGAATGGGTACCGGCCCCTGCCGATGCTCCAGTTGGCGATCAATGGTCCGAGTCCAACAAAAACACAAGAAGGACTCTTCCAGAATTCAGGCCCACACACTCTTGTCGCCGAGCGTTGGGTACCCAGATTGTGTCTCCAGAGTATCCTCTGCTGGTGCTGGCCGCGCGCCTGCCCGCAGCTCCAAGGGCCACGACATGCCGGGCATTGCAAGGCGTTGCCAGGATGCCAGGAACCTCCCGAGTGCTGAGTGTCCTGCCTTGAGCACCCCAAGCAGAGGGCTTTGGTGCCTGCGCGCATTCGCAGCGTTCGAAGGCTTTCGCAGAGCAACTTTCCAGATGTTGCTTGCCTTGGGCGTTGCATTCGACTTCGCCGAGATTGTGCGGACTATTGGCACCTAGAAACCAATGGGCGAATGCGGTCTTTGCCCAGGGGACGATGCAGAAAACAACATGTGCCCCATGAGCCCGGTGCAGGCCGTGCTTTGGCAGCAGCTGCCTGCTTAGCCTCGACAGAAGCTTCATGAAGCGCAACGTGTGGAAGCTGGGAAGCTGCCTGCGCTTCTCGCTCTGCTCTCGAGACGAAGGTCGTAGCAGTTCGCTGCAAGTGGAAGAAGGGAATGTGCACCTGAGGACACCAGACTTTGTGGCATCGAAGCTGATACTGGAGACTCTGACCCAGCTGGGCCTTCATTTTGTTCACGCAGACCCGAACAGTGCATCTGACTTCGTCGGATCGCTTGCACACCTCGGATCATAAAAACAATATTGCATGTGTGCATTTATATCACAATGGCATACGAAGCGAATACATATTATATGTGCGCATACCACTTTGGACCAAGAATCACCCTATTTCGATTGCACAAGATGTTGCGGTCTGGTCAATGACTTGCCGTAGTAATGCGACTGCCCACTACAATCGATGCTGTCAGGAAGAGGAAAGAAGACGGGTGAGTACAAGTAAGGTGGTGGTGGTAGTAGTAGTAGTAGTAGTAGTAGTAGTAGTTCTGCATGTTCACACTCTGCTGTACCAAAAAAGTGAACTCTACACCTAAGCATGACACTCTTTTGTGCTGCGACGGGCAACAGAGCGGTGCACCGAAGGTCTGTTGGTCGCTAAAGAAGAACCGAACCTCCATAAGGGGTGGGGCGGTTCGCTCCTTTCGGGCATTGGAGAAGCCTCTGCCGCCACTCCAAAGCCCGATGGCCGGGGAGGGAGGGAGGGCCAAACCTTTACTCTGAGCCGAAAAGTCTTGAGACAAACATTCGGCTCGCTCACTTGCAGAACTCTATGTTATCACTAACGACCAAGTTCTGCATGTTCACACTCTGCTGTACCAAAAGAGTGAACTCTACACCTAAGCATGACACTCTTTTGCGCTGCGACGGGCAACACAGCGACCGAACCTCCATAAGGGGTGGGGCGGTTCGCTCCCTCCGGGCATTGGAAAAGCCTCTGCCGCCTTACTTAGAATAGTCATAGCACGAGTGTCAGCTAAGAGCACAGTCCTGCAGAACAGAAAGGGGGGGAAAGAAAGCTGACGCGTCAGGCAACTTTATTCCGGAACCAGTCGGGCAGTCATCTTCGCCCTTCGGTCTTTGCACTGAATTTTTTTGCTGTGCGCAGCGCCGAAACGTCACACCGCGGCTGTACAGCTGGGCAGAAGCTCTGATCGGGCGGAACGCCTGCAGCAGGACCGACAAAAGCCTGCATGCAAGGCTTACCCGCAAGAATGCCTCCGTTTTGCACGGCACTCTTTTAAAGAGAAAATTGGTCCACTGCAGACTGCCTGGCATCATTCGTAGCCGGCAAGTCTGCTCCAGTGGATCGCCTTCTCCAGCACGAGGAACTGGCCGCCCGTCTGCGGTCGTAGAAGTCGCGGACGGGGAGCTCGTCGGCATAGAGGACGTCGTAGGCGGGTGTGGGTCGGGGGCGGTGCGCCTGCCGACTTAGAGGCAGTTGTAGGTGCCGCCCTTTCCGCTTCAGCCACCTGACGATCCTCCAGGTAGTCGAGGAACTGTTCCATTGTGTAGCAGCTAGCTACTTCCTCGGCCGTCCATCGCACTCCTTGGCGTTCTAGGNAGGTGCCGCCCTTTCCGCTTCAGCCACCTGACGATCCTCCAGGTAGTCGAGGAACTGTTCCATTGTGTAGCAGCTAGCTACTTCCTCGGCCGTCCATCGCACTCCTTGGCGTTCTAGGCTGCCCAACCTGTTGAGCCTGTGAGATCGACCCAAGCTCATCATGGCAAGGAGAGTTCTCCCCGTTGGAACCGTCGTAGCCCTGGGCTGTAACGCCACTGTGCCCTGTGCCACCTGGTGCTGCACTGCTCCAAGACGAGAGCGGTGTCGCTGGAAGGCAGCGACATGACTCATCCCGGTCGCGAGGTCCTCGATGTACTTCGGGTCCCTGTTCGCGGTCTGCTGGGTCGCCCTCACTTTGGTGTTTGTGGCACCCTTCCCAGGACTGCGGTCTCGGATCTGGGCGGATCGCCTGATAGTGTTGGCGAGTAGTCCACCCATGACCGCATTCGAGGTGTTCGCGAGGTTCTCGAGGAGGGCTCTTTGCTGACCTGAATTAAGTCCTCGCATGCGCCTCTCGAGATCTGCGCCACCTCCTCCAGCTCGTCTTCATCCAGATCCATGTCATCATCATCGCCTTCAGGGGCGGTATCGCCTGGGGAGGGTCCAGGGGGCGGAGCGCCCATATCGGGCGGCGCCGTCCGTTTCGGCATAGTCGGCCCTCGTGGACAAACGGTTTGGCATGTTGCTGTGTGGCTGAAGAACAGGGCGGGACGCCAACATCTCCTTTGCCCTTTTGGGGGCAGCGGCGAGGTCCGTGTAAAGATAGGCATGTATAGCGTCTGACTTCCACCCTCCGAACCTCTTTACCACTTCGGCATCGTTTGTTACGTGACCAGCCGGCCTTCTCCTTGGCCTTAGCTTTAGCCTTGGCCTTGCCTCGGGCGGTGTCGCCAGGGTCGACCTTGGAGGCCTGCTCTTCCTTGGCTTGGGCCCGTAGCTGTGCGACCCGCCCATCCACGTCCTTAGGGTTAACTTTCGGACCGTTCTTGAGCCCTCCTCTTCTCAACACCTGCATCGCAACTGTGTAATCAAGGCGGGACAGGGAGGGGAGGGGCTCATGAGCGTGTGGGCAGGAGGACCTCTGGCAGCCGATATGGCACGCAGCATCCCAGCAGATTGGCTTCTTAGTCTTCTGACACTGAGGCGCATGAGCGATCGAGCGCTTAACCTCAGCAGGGGAAAGGCGTTTCCCCGCAGGATAGAGGGACCTCAGTCTTAAGGGCCAAGCGGGGCGCCCTGCCGGCTTTATCTGACTCATCGGGTGGAGCACCTGAACCTTCTGTCTCGGTGGGCCCAGCTGTCTTTCGATGGTCTGGTTTGCGTTCTCGGGTAACATACTCATGAAGCTGCTTGTTGAGCAATCGTGCCATGGCCTTGTTTTGGCGAGGAAGGACAACCTTCTGATAATAGCCGGCCGGATCGGCCAAGTCCCAAACACGTGGGAACTGAAAATTTGGCAGCCCGTTGGTTCCGGGCGCCAATGCCAGAAGCTTCAAATCCTCCAACCGAGGATTCTCGGTCCCGAGTTTGGCAAGCGACCTGGGGTAATCCACAGACCATGGCGGTCCACCCGTGTCCTCTGAGACCAATCAGGTTGAAGCCGTACTGCCCCCTGAAAAATTGAAGCACCAAATCATGCGGCCGCCGTCCCGCTCCTCGACCTCGCACTTTCCGCTGATAGTACTCTGTGTCGACTGGGGTGGCACACCCAGGACCGACGAAAGCAACGGATGAAGAATAGGCCGGTGGTACGGGTCTCTGGCAGGTGCCGGAGTGCAGGATCCAGACCCAGAGCCACGCCGTGATGGGGCCGACCGCGACGACAGCAACTGCCAGGCATCTTTCGTAGGTGCGAAAGGACCATGCGAAAGCTGTCACCAGAAGGTCAGCGATACTGCTAGGGCGGTCCACCCAGCAACTGGCCAGTATTGTCCAAAGCACAAGACCCCGAACTTGTCCACAAAGTAGAGGGCCCAGCCCCCATCAGTCCCGAGAGACCCTTTCCGATCCGGAGTGGAGAACACGGCGTAATTGGTCCACCCGAAGAGGACTTTGAAGTTCCATTCACTCCACCAAAGTAGTCCGGGAGGTAGTGTCCCTGATACCAAACCTTTACACTGAGCCGAGAAGTCTTGAGACAAACATTCGGCTCGCTCACTTGCAGAACTCTATGTTATCACTAACGACCAAGTAAGTACTAGTAGTAGTAGTAGCAGTAGCAGTAGCAGTAGCAGTAGCAGTAGCAGTAGCAATAGCACTAGTAGTAGTAGTAGTAGTAGTAGTAGTAGTAGTAGTAGTAGTAGTAGTAGTTAGTAGTAGTTGTCGTAGTAGTAGGAGTAGTAGTAGTAGTAGTAGTAGTAGCAGTAGCAGTAGCAGTAGCAGTAGCAGTAGCAGTAGCAGTAGTAGTAGTAGTAGTAGTAGTAGTAGTTAGTAGTAGTTGTCGTAGTAGTAGTAGTAGCAGTAGCAGTAGCAGTAGCAGTAGTAGTAGTAGTAGTAGTAGTAGTAGTAGTAGGCGCCCCCCTCTACCAACCACCCCTGTTACATACTCTTTTCGCACACATCCGTTTTACTCGGTATTTTCAGCACTTTCGTCATGTAGGAACATCTTATGAAGCTTCAAAATTCACTTGCGAGTTTGCAAACTCGAGCTTCCGATTCTGGACTTGCATTTTGGGGGGAGGGGTCGGGGGAGAGGGGGGNTTTCGTCATGTAGGAACATCTTATGAAGCTTCAAAATTCACTTGCGAGTTTGCAAACTCGAGCTTCCGATTCTGGACTTGCATTTTGGGGGGAGGGGTCGGGGGAGAGGGGGGATGATGGCGACATTGTTATGCAGACCCCCCGAACAACCTCAGAGCCGTTTTACTCGGCTTTTACAGTACTTTCGTGATGTCGGACCATCTCATATAGTCACCAGTTGTACTCTGGACTTTGCGAACTCGACATTGGGCGTTGCGGCTTTGCGAGGGCTTTCGGCGCAAACTCGAAATTGGTTGGGGGGAGGCTTGTTTTTTGCGCGGTATTTAAAGTACTTTGGTCATGTCGTAGTCCATTACTAACCACCGTTCTTTGGCAGCATTGTTGTTTCCGGGGGGGTGGGGGGGGCATGATGACGTACAGGCAGCTTCTCGAACACCACACACCACTTCAAAAACAAACCCTCCTACGCTGAGGTCTGGGCTTTAAGGGTGTTGGCGAGCCCCTCCCACGTACAGCTGGCATCTTTGCTTTTGATGTCGAAGATGTTGCGCTCCAGGTTTTGTGAGTTTTTAAACCTTCTTGGCAGCACCTGCGTGTTCCACGGTATTTACAGTGTTTTCGTACTATCCGACCACCTGTGGTTTGGCAGTTCCTTCCCCGTCGAATTTGCAACTCCAGCTGCTGTCGCAGTTTTGGGGCTTGAGCCTCTGCAACTTCACCGGCCGTGACAGTTGAGGCAAGTGAGCCTCGGGAACTTATGCAGATAGGGAGCCTCAGCCCCTGCATCTGTGACAGTTAAGGCAAGTGAGCATCGGCAACTTCTGCAGCTGTCATAGATAGGGGGCCTGAGGCCCTGCATCTTCTGCAGCTGTCATTTTCGTTGATGATGATGATGACGATGGGTTGAGGCGACAGGTGGTTGGTAGGTGGGGGGGGCTGGCTAGTAGTAGTAGTAGTAGTAGTAGTAGTAGCAGTAGCAGTAGCAGTAGCAGTAGCAGTAGCAGCAGTGGTTGTAGTAGTAGTAGCAGTAGCAGTAGCAGTAGCAGTAGCAGCAGTGGTAGTAGTAGTAGTAGTAGTAGTCGCAGTAGTAGTAGCAGTAGCAGCAGCAGCAGCAGCAGGAGCAGGAGCAGGAGCAGGAGCGGGAGCGGGAGCGGGAGCGGGAGCAAGCAGCAGTAGCAGTAGCAGTAGGAGTAGGAGTAGGAGGAGTAGGAGGAGGAGGAGGAGGGAGGAGGAGGAGGAGGAGGAGCAGTAGTAGTAGGTATGTAGGTATGTAGGTATGTAAGTATGTACTTATGTAGTATGTAGCATGTAGCATGTGGTATGCGGTATGTAGTATATCCCTGACCACCCTGTGCTGACATTATAAGTGATGGTGCGGAAGGCACTAGCGCAGATGCGGAGAAGCAAACTAGAATAATCACATGTGACATCAGAGATCTCGTCTGTGAGCTGCTTCTTATATGAGTGTATCTTCAACAAAGCTGCAAAAAATTGATAAGCATAGAGACCGTATATCGAAAGACTTGATGAAAATCCTGACGACAAGCCGGAAGACATGTACCACTGGTCTATGAGCACGCGTCGATGGTTTGGAGATCTATCGCTTTATAGCTTCTAGGGTCTGGTCAAAAATTCATGTGAGGTGTCGCTTGACTCTTGTGACATTCAGTACAGCAGCCATTGTTGCAATGCCAATGCTGATGGCAATGATAGTGGTAGTCGTAGTAGTCTAACTGTGCCTTTAGCAATGGCCCATGGTGAAGGCGTCACTGGTTCCATCAATCAAAATGGGTAGTGGTGCACAGAGTGACTTGATAAGTGCCCACCATATCTGCTAGGGTATCGGATCGACTACGGCATCGATTAGCTAGCCACTTGTCCATCCGAAGTCCGGCAATACTGGGAGCAATCTGCAATGAATGCGGCACCTTGCGCTGTAGCCGACTGGTAAATACAAACGAAACCAGCCAACACAGAACATCTAAATCTATGTCTTGAACTTCTCGCTTGGTCATCCTGCCTGCTCTTGACCACCTTTAAAGTCCTCTGCGGGAAGTTTTGATGGATACTGGGTTCAAGAAGCTATTTCCTTGTTCGACCGTTTGATGCCGTCAAGTGTTGCACCATGTGCTCATTTCATTGCTTGCAGTCTCTTTGGATCGCCAGTAGTGGAGAGGGCGCAGGCATGCGCAGGCGTGCTGAGGCCCCGGCACTACAGTCTCTCACCAATTCGTCGCAGACCGTCTCTGGATCCGCAACGTTGTTTTGTTCTCGGCACAAAACACTCTTAGACCATGCTTTCTGCACACCTCTGAGCGGCACGTCGCACCTATGCTCGCGACTTCACCGGCGACCGAGCTCCAAGCCAAGTCTCAGCCAGAGAGGCTGGCATTTCTCGGGGCGAACCTTCTCCTTCGCACACAAGAAAGTGACTGTTGTGCTTCTTTCCCTCCTGCTGTGCGGTATGCACACCGGATTTCGCGTGGAGATGCTGGGAGTCGCACACAGGCTTCGACCAGGCATCTGCACCCAGCGGCTGTGAAAAGGTTGTGCGACAGGTGAACCTCCTGAGACAGGCCGGTAAAATTGCCACTACAAAAAGCGAGCGACGAGCAAACCTAGACCACTCCGAGAGGAGTGCCTCTATCGCAGGTTTCCGGCCAAGCATTTCGGCAAGGCCTCGGGCACATCTCGTCTGGCCGTCTAGCTGTCTCACGCGGTTTTCCCTGTCATTGATAGATCTCAGAGCCTGGCCCTCTGCGCCTGAATCGTCTAATTGGTTTTTGAAAAGCCTGGCAGGCAGTGCAATAGGGATTTGGTGAAGGGCGGAAAGGCCATACCAGGCCACGCCACTGAACGCAAGATACTCCTTAAAGCATCGGCCAAAGCAAGCCACAGGTCAGGCAGGCTTGAGTACTTTCAACTTCGGACATCGCTTGCATATTTCAAGCACCTTGGCAGCCCCGATGCATGTCTCTGAGGCAGTAAAGCAGCTCAGGAAACTTAAGTTGCTTCGTCAGCCGAGCACCACTTTCAAGGTGTCAGATGTGAGATTGCACTGAGAGAAGTCAACTTCTTCAAACGTCAACGTCTCCTTGCATGCGGCACAGAATCCTCTGGGGTATCCTGAACCTTAGACTCTGGACGGTGCCTGCTTCAGCAGCGTGGTGAATTTGGCTGCCTCCACAGTCTGTCGGGCATGGACGAGCCTGTACCTCAATTGGAGAGATTTGCACAGGAGGAATCTCCCAGCTCAGCCAAGCCCTCTGCACAGAGCTTGCTGTGCTCGTCATTCACTGCCAGGTCCTGCAAACCAGAAGCAAGACTAGACTCCTCACGCTCCCTGCCGCCCCACCACAGCCCATCCTGGCCTTAAAGATTGGCAGTTTGCGAGCTTGAGGGTCAGGTCTCCGCCTGGGCTTCGTCAATCAATCTGTTCCCCACACCCGCTTGGCTTCTCGGCATTTCTCAGCGTCTCCGAGTCGCAGGCCATAACTAAAGAAGCAAAATGTCTTGAACATGAAACGGCTGCAATGTAAGCCGTAAGCCGAAAAGCAGTTTCAGTCGTTTCGCAGAGTGCGTGTTTGCGAGGGCCTCAATCAAGCCGGACACAGAAAGTGGGCACGGACGTGACTACAAGTTTTGTGCCACGCTGGCATGCTGTAAGTCAGGAGGCACGATGATCCTTAATCCAGGCTGCCTGTCCAACAAGGAGTTGCAGTTTACAGGCGCGCAGAGACTTCAGCCAGGTCCTCTCACATGAAGAAGATTCCATCGGGGTCCATCCCCGATCCTCGCGGCGGTTCTGTTCACACTGTGCTGCCGTCAAATGGCCGAGATCCCGCTTCTGTTGGAGTTGGTGCTAACTGCCAACGGCCAACGCTTCTGTTGGAGCCTCTACCGCCGGGCCGTCCACCGTGGAAGGTAGGAAGCCCTGGGCCCCGGGCCGGTCCAGCGTCGGCAAACAAGACACGGCGAAGGGACTGCCCTTTGCCTCCTGGGAATCCTGGAACTCCACCGGGCCTCTGAGTTCGGAGATGCAAAACGCACCAGGCAGACACAGCGCAGCAATAGCCACAAGTTTCATCAGACTCGGCTAAGCACACGAAATGGTCTGGATCCGGCTCGCCCGGCCCAATCACGTCAAATCTGATCCGGAGGAAATCTACGACGCTACGTCCGCTGAGCTGCACAAACGCAGGACCGTTGCATTGCAGGGAGTTGTGCCTTGGCATCATGCCTCCGGATCTGCCTGGTGCCACCTCCCAGTCCCACCCGACCGCAAGGGATCGCAAGGGGTAAGCAGCCGCGCAGACGGCGGCGACATGCGACGGCCTGGCCCCACGCAGGATGCCGTGGTCCAAGGAGGCCCCCTTCTGGCATCCTCGGGCGGTAGGCGCGTTCCAGCGACGGTTTCAAAAGCAAATTTCTGGGAAAGACGAGCGTCCACCAAATGGGACGATCGCCCAGAAATCCTCACAGAGGCCGCAGGAGAAGCAAACCCGCTCCTGAGTGTTTTGCAGCTGGCCTGGTCTGAAGGGATCCTGCAGCAACGGCGGCTGCGGAATGCCTCAACCAGGGCTCAGACGCAATTGAGCTCTAAAGCCCTGAAACAGCAACCGAAGCATTCCACTGCTCGTCTAATGTTTGCTGCTGGCCTTGAGATGGTCTCCGTTCCCTGGGGCAGAGATGCAATAGTGCAAGAAACAGCTTGCGGTCGATTGGTTGGGCTGACGCCATGGCAAACCACCGAGAAAGACCATCAATCTTTTGCACGGACGGTGCAGGTAGGGCACTCCTTGCACGCATCCATGCAGCGGCACTAACTCTTGCCAGCGCATGCTTGGCATGGCGGCAGTAAACACAAAGAGAGCTTGCTCATTCTGATGGCCAGCGCTAGTCTCCATGCCAGAAAACTGCCACCGTGAGCCGATTGGAAAAGCAACACCTACCGGAAGCTCCGGAGCAAACGATTCAACCTCTTCGTTCGACATCCTTCGAAAGCTACACACTGCATGCTCGCGTTGCAATAGCAGTAGGGCTTGCATCTAGACAGCCAGGCCCACGAATGTGTCCACAGCTTAAAGCCAAAGAAGACACCTATGACAGGACGGCATGCACACTGCTCGTGAGTGCGATGCTTAGCGCAATTGCCACGCATCGAAGCGCTTCTGCCAGCAGCCACACTAGACAATGCTTGTAAAGCTGGGCCAGCCCACTCTTAGGTGAGCAGCTGGACCTGTACAGTGGAAGCGCAGATGCAGACTGGCGGTACAACGTAACGAAGAACAGCCCGAACTTGCTCGGCCTAATATGCATGCAAAGCTGGGGGAGCACAATGCCTTTGCCTTTGAAGCAAGGCACCCTCCTGCTCGCGATTGCACACTTTACATCCCCATTATACCATACGCATCTTGCCCCTGTTCTTAAGAACGAGTTCATTTGCACGAGATTGCAAAGTTAGGAATCCAAAGTCGCCAGGAACATGAAATAACATAGCTCAGGTGAAACCGAACTTTCAGGTCCTGCATCTCTGCACCGAAACACCTGACCTCAAGCTTCAAAGATACAGGAAAGCAAGAACATTTGTGATTGGCCAGCTCCTGTCTGAGCATGGCTACACAGCTGCTCACAGCTTTGACCACTCCAGGGTGATGTCTGTCTCCGTCGGACCCACGAGGTCAACGCGATCAAGCAGTGTGCCGGAGCGCTGTCTCGAGATCGCTGCCGATGGCGACGTTTGCCTTGGAGCTCGCTCCCCCCTCCGGCTGTGCAACATTCTACGAGTGACATGATGCAACATGCTAACACACCACAGCCACAACCAGCAACTGGAAGGGCCAATGACGGCAGAATCCTCGCGAAGAGAGTACCGGCAAATGGCAAAGAAGCCTTGTATTTCCAGCAAGCGGCCTGTGAGAAGGACTCTCCGCAGACGGTTCGTCAGAGCCCAACCCAGGCGCGAAAGAGGCACGCGAATTGCTGCGCTTTGGACTAGATGCATCTCGCAGGCTTGATCTGGCTGGCCTGTCATCACTGTCGTAAAGTGGCAGGGGGCCCCTTTTGAAGAAACCCTTGCAAAATATCACCTTGCGAAGTAAACTGTGGCGTGAAACTAACTTCGGTAATTGGTAATTGTAGGTCTTATTGCTGGGAGCAAGGAGGAAGTGTGCTGGAGTGCCCTGCTAAGAGACGAATGAGGACAAGTCGCTCGTCCTGCTCTTGCCTGTCGCTTTTTGAAGTGGTCTGCGGAAACATGGTCGTGAGCTGCGACATATCCACATTCCTCGAAGTCTGACATGATGGCGGGGTGACAAGCAACGAAACGCGATCCGAGAATGTCTGACGAGTGTCCAGACAACATGGGTCTTGGTCTCTTCCACGTTCATCTCCTCAGACTGCCTTAGTTTCGAGCACGTTGGCCTTGCTTACCAGGGAATATGCGGCATGTCCATGTGAGAGGGACTAAGGCGACTAAGGCCAGCGGCGCATGAGTGGCCATGGATTTGGTACGGAAAGTGCTCAGGCGGCGCATAAAGCCCGGCTCGGCATCGTTGAAGTTAACTAGCAGACAAATGTGGAACTACGATAAATACAATAAAAGACGTGAGAAGAGTGGGTGACGGCTCCTGCCTGTACGTTTCCTCGACTTGATAGGCCGCACTGCAGGCCTTGCTTGAACGACCAAGGACATGTGACCACTGAGCTTTGGGCAGCAGCCGGCATCATAGTCTGAGAAGAAGGCTGGACAGTATAGGATGCCTCAGACCAGAGCGAGAGAAGGAGAGCGCAAATTTCGTGAGTCTGTTAACCCGTGCTGCCGTCTGCCGTGTCGTCGCGGGGCCTCGATATCCTTCATGTCCTTGAGGTGCTTCGTTCCGGAGAAAGGCTCTGGAGGCATTGCCCTGGCCAAAGCCCGAAGGCAGCGATACGCGAGGAAGATGCCACATAACCTGCAGAATATGCGATGCATGGAGAGTTAGGATTCACAACTCCACGCATGCAGCACTCGCAGCTCAGCGCATCCGAAGCACGTGCAACAGCAGCACCCAACAACTCCGGCACTTCCAAGGGCCCACATCGGCATGCCGAAAGCCTCCGGCACCTCCGTCTGTTCAGCTAGCTAGTCTTCGGTGGACAGATACACAGTGGACAGCTAGACAGGTAGACAGAACGCTAGACAGGTAGACAGAACCACGGACAGAAGGAGAGACAAAGAATTAGGTAGGTAGGTAGGGAAGGCAAGGAAGGTAGCTAGGTAGGTAGATAGATAATAAGCGATCAATAACTGGATGCCTGGATGATTGGATGGATGGATGGATGGATGGATGGAGGGCTGACCGGACAGAGAGACAGACAGCGACATAGATACAGATATAGAACATGATATATGTACAGATATATGCACATGCAGCTCTTTATATATATATATATATACATACGCACATACACATACATGCATGCATAATCAGTACATGTATATATATATGTATGTATACGTGTAAATGTATATGTATGTGTATATTACATGTACATCTGTATACGTTTAAATGAATATGTATGTGTATATTATGTACATGTATTACATATATACACGCACGTGTATGTCCGTTCATGATTATGTTTGCTTGCATGCTTGATGAGTCAGCGGTTTCCGACTCCGTCTGGACAGGTCGATGATGCTTGTGTCCGCTGCTCTTACTCTGCTTTAAGTAACCCTTCCCATTCGTAGCTCTGTACCGAGGCGCATCCCACGGGAAAAAACGGAAAGCTTGCTAAAACCTGGCAACTTCTTTTGCTCTTAATTTGATTGTTCCTTTAATAGTTCCTTTGATCAAGGCCGAAGCAAGGCCTGGGGAGGACAGGGCGGACAGCTTCGCGTGGCGGACGGCTGCGGACCGGCCATGGACTGCATGGGACCTGGGACTCCGTGGTAAGCGCCTTTGAAGTTCAATGCCAAAAGACGAGGATTGTATCAAGGTATGATACGATTCTGAGCACATTATGGCTTCAGGTCATCCGTGTCTTTGCGACTAGTGTGGAGGCAGGACTGGCCTTCACATGCCAAGCGGAGTCCACGACTGCAGAGCACCTCACCGACCTGTTGGCCACCACCGTCAGAACCGCTGGCACAATAGTCGTCACAACCAGACATATCCCAGTTTGAAACGTACCACGATGGCTGAGCCAGCGTGTAGTCATCGATCATCATCAAATCCGCTACCGAGGAGGCAGCTGAGATATTGCCGTCAGTCTGGTTGGATATGTCAAGCTCCTCCAGGAGGGCAGCCTCAAACACGGCCATCTTGGGAACCTGATAAGGCAAGGACGGATAAGAACTGAGAACGGCGTCTAGTATCAAATGGTTTCATGCAGCACCTGCCTACAATCCCAAGGCTAACATGCTCGAAGCGAACAGCTGTTTCGCAACCGGGACTCCGAAGACAGGCCAGCAAGCTCCTGGCGCAAAAGCTGCAAAAGCAAAGTCACCAGCAGGATTGCTCTCAGCTGCAAGGCGACCTGAGCAGCCTGCTCCATCGCAGCTCTGGATACGTTCACCTTGAACGGCCATCAACACCCAAAAACGACACACAAAAACAAACGTCCCTTTCCTCTCTCCCGTGCACTGGCACGCCCAGGCCTGCAGCAGCATCGTGAGACGAACTGTAAAGGCCACGTGCGACAGTGAGAGCAGCAGCCGACGCACCGACCCACGCGCTTGGAGAAGTTCGATGCCTTGGCCGTTGCCACAGCTACTGCAACAACATCAAATCGAATGAATAGTTGCCAGCAGCTGAGATAAACAGCACCCCAAGCCCACTCATAACAACACCAATCATCAAACGCGGGATCATTAGTCTCCTGCTAACCTTATGCTTGTTGTCGTTATGTTCGTTACTAATACTACCACGACGACGACGACTACCACTACTACTACTACTGCTACTACTGCTATTGCTACTACTTACTACTACGACTACTACTACAACTACAACTACAACTACAACTACAACTACTACTACTACGACTACGACTACGACTACGACTACTACTACTAAAACTACTACGGCTACCACTACGACTACGACTACGACTCCGACTACTACTACTACCACTACCACTACCACTACCACTAATACTACTACTACTACTACTACTACTACTACTACTCCTCCATCCTGCTCCTCCTGCTGCTACTACTCCCAATGCTGGTATTGGTCTGGCTTGTTGCTGTTGCTCTCTGAAGCCCGGCAGGAACTTCAACTCATCACGCCCTTTTGCTTAGAGCTTCGGGTTTAAGGTGTGCCGTTTGAAGATTCTGCTTCAATCTTTGTTGGTCTTCTGAGCTTAGGGTCAGCGCAGGCGTGAGGTTGGGCTTTGCCACGTTGGGTAGGCGAATTCGCTAAGCTCTGGGTTCCTGCGCATCAGCACTACTTCAGCACATCCCCTCTGCGAGTACCGGAATGGATCCCGGAAAGCTCCTCGAAGCATCCTGGACATGGCTAGCACCAAGATTCACGTGATGTGTGAAGAAAACACAGTTTCATCCAAGTTGCGCAGTTCAGCTGGATGCACCCCGAGCGTCTTGGCAAATGCCCAATACAAAGCCGTTTCATGTGCTCGTGCCCAGTAATAACCATCGCCTTGGAACTGCTGGGCTGCTCTCGGTACACCTCCTCAGCAAGAAGGCTACGCAATATCCCCCATGCAAGGTGCTGAAGTTGCTCAGCTCCGGAAGGTCGACGGAGACATCAAGCAAGACTTGGGCCGCACCAGATTGCGTGACATTCGTACCCTCTGGGAGGCATTCGCCTCCGCTGAATTCCCCCATTTCTTCTTATATATACGAATCCAATCACTCACGCTTATTCTATTTAGCAACACGATTCAACACTTCCTGGCCTCGGATTCGCCACTGTCCCTCATGACAAAGTGCAAGGACGACATCCTCGCGGAAATTCCACTTGCTTGATGAGGGTTGGGAGTAGCTGCCTGTGACGGCATTGGAAGCGCACACCTGTTTCCACTCCTGGGGGTTTAGGCTTCCTTCGGGATGCCTTCGGGCCCACGCTCAGATCCAAGTAATGCTGGTTCCAAGGACACACACAGAGAAAACATGGTGAAACCCTTGGAAAGCCCAAGCAGCTACCTTTGCAACTTCTTGCAACCATGGATCTGCAAGTCCGGGTCTGGTGAATCCATCAGAGCACTCCACATCGCACACGCTATCGTGCGGTGTTCCAGCACAATTAGCCAAACTGGCGCTGTTTGCAATCCTCGGAAAGCTGCATGTTGGCAAAGAGACTGCTTGTCGTCTGTCCTGATTTGGATCCAAGCAGCATGGGTGACTCCGGGCAGAAACGTCCCGTGATGTTGATATCGGGACTACCAGTGCTCGTCACGGTGCTGGTGCCAGTGCCGGTGGAGGTCACAGCCGTAGTGCTGGCGGAGGTCACAGCCGTAGCCGTCAAGGTTTCAGTGGTGGCGGTGCCTGTGGCAGTGCCAGTAGCTGTGTCGGTGATTGTTTCGGTAACGGTTGCACTTGTAGCCGTAAATGTGGTGGAAGCCGTAAGCGTAGTGGTGCTGACGGAAGTCGTGGCAGAGGTGCGCGTCAAGGACGTTGTAACGCTGGTATGAGTGGTTGATACGGTTGTCCGAGTCTGAGTGAGAGAAGCCGTTGCACTCGTCGTAGTCTTGCTCGTCGAAACAAGTGACGATGTGGAAGTGGTGGACCTGGTGCTTCTGGTAACTGTTACAGTTGTGTATGTGGTGGTTGCAGTTGTATAAGTGCCGGTACCTGTAGTTGTAGCAGTGCGGGTGGATGCAGTGTAGGTCGCTGTGGTGGTGGAACTTCGAGTGGTCGTCACCGCAGTCGTTGTCACTGTGTTCGTTGCACTCGAACTTGTCATGCTTGTTGAAACTGTAGACTGCGTGGTTGTCAAGGTTGTAGATTGAGTGGCTGTCAAGGTCGTAGACTGAGTCTGAGTGGTTGTCAAGGTGGTGGATGTTACAACTGCCATCGTAGTCGTTGTAGTCCCCAGCTCGCACGCTGACTCGAACATACACTTGATAGACGTCAGTCCCACATCCAGGTCCCCATCACCGACACAAGTATTCCCTGTAGGGTAATTCCAGTCGATGGTTTCACCCACCGCGTAAGCGGCGTGGTTGAAGCTGCAATCAAAGCCCATCATACCAAAGTAGTGCATCTCCGGCACTCCATCCCATTGGTCAGCAGTTGTTCCGACTGTTGGTACGCAGGCAGCCGGGATGACACCACCATCGCCAAATGCTGCCAACATGCATACATTTAACGCTCCAGGCGTTTCGCCGCCTGCAATGTTGTCATCGAAACCCAGGCCTGCAAACCTGAGAGTGAGACAGCACAACGATGCAGAAAGAATAAACAAGGTCGGCAATTTCGGCACGTCGCATCATGTGCTGCAAAGTCGAACAGCAGCTAATATGCGGTTGAAAACCCAGATTGGAGTTTAGAGCAGGATTTGGCTTTCTTCAAGACTCTGCGCACGACTGTGCAATGCAGCTTCGTGAAAACTGGAAAGAACGGCTGCACGGCAATGTTGATGACAATGATAACGTCTTTACTCAAACAGCAAGCTGCAGCGACGAGGAGGCTTCCTAACTTGAGCCTGCGTGCCTCAGCGGATCGCTCATCGTTCCAGTGAGCCGGAAGCCTTTCGCATTTGCTTCCAGCACTTGAGCACAGGATGCTGCGCCCAAATCATCTCGAATATTCTCACCTGGGGAGACGATGGGGCATGGAGCTGGCGATCTGCTGCATCATTAGGTAACTGCATGGCCTGCTGATTAGCTCTCAACCTGTTAGATGAGGCTCACATCTGAATGTCTTGTGCCCCAGATAGTCCCGCGAGCACCAGGAGCAACAGAAGCTGCATCAGCTGCGGAGATTGCCTAAGATTGGAGCCAACGTACCACGTAGGTTAAGGTACAGCTCACTTCCAAGGAGCATTCGTTCTAACCGACAGCAAAGTTCCCAAATTCTATACTGGCGACGCTGGTGGCATTCTGGACGCAACTCTGCGCAAGCTGCCTTCTGGGGCCCAGGGACCTGAACTCACCTTGGATGCGATCAGTGCAAAGCACCACCAATGCTAAGAAGCACGAATCGCTCATGCTTTTCAAGAAAGTGGCAGGTTCCGCTGTCCATGCATTGCCGGTCTCTCGTGGACGCATTGGCAAGGCACGCAGCGGCGCAATCTCGGGCCAAAACTGCGAATGGATCCCGGTGCCCATGCGAGGTGTGCCTAAACTCAATCCCTGCAGGTGCCAACTGCAAAAAACAGATTCTTGCCAGCTATAGGCACAAATTACTTGCATCGAAAAGGACAGGCTAAGCTAAGTCCAAAGCTCGTGCCGAGGGGGCTCCCGCCGAGGCTCCTCGGCTCTCCGAGACGCAGACGCAGTAGACGCAGCAGCAGCAAGCGAAGGGATGCGAAGCGATGCTATGCGGAGCAGCGGAGAGCAGACGGAGCTCAGGAGCTCTCCTCGGGAGCCGGGCGCTTGGTGCCGGCCTCGCCGTGTCTTCTTCAAAGTCAACTCGATCTCCCGCAGCCAAGAGTTGGCAACCGGAGAGGATGCGAGAGGGCGCCTATACTCCGCAGAGAAGAAGCGCAAATCCGAAAAAGGTTACGTGGACTTGGAGTCCTGAAGCACGCACCTTCTAGCCGCTTGTGGGCCCAGAGCCGCGTTTCGAGCCCGCGAGAAGCCACTGAGAAGCCAAGAGACATCACGAGACCCTGTGTCAGAAGCCTTCGACTGCATGAGCTTACAGTGCCCTTCGCGGCTTCGTATGCGCATCGCCGCATCACCATCCGGTTGAGGCCGCGGCCTTCTCGGAGGGCGCTGCCTGTCAGGTCTTGTGACATCTTACGAGTAACAACCTTTAACTCAAAGTCGACCAAACTACAGAAGCCACAATCCTTTTCTAGCAGCGGGCCTCCAATGCTGTCCCCAGCCGGGCTGTCGAGTTGTGTCTGCTGAGCAGCCTCACCGGGTCGTCACCCCTTGCAACATTGCCGAAGTTTCGTTGTAGTTATACTCGTCGCTCAGGCCACTTCGTGGCCTCTGCGCCACGCCGACTGCCACTTTCTCTTGCCAGGCCTCCCAACAGCCAACAGCTCTGGTACGCCTGCAGTTTTGAAATGTTTTGGAGCTGTCAACAGCATGCAGCCGCATGCCTTTGCCCGAGCAGCGACAGAGACCGGATCATTGTCGACGGCATCCTGGCAGGTTTATCACGGTGATCGCTTTGCTATCGATATCCTGCAGGCGCTCGCAACTGCCATCTCAAAACGCCCAGACTTCCTGGCTCACGCTAAGCTTCGTTTCCAGCAAATCTGCATTTGGCGCCGAGGATGCCGCATGCACCTAGACAGCGAGAAAAAGGCCGGCAAGCAATGCTTGAGTTTGGGCATCTCTTCGCATGTTTGCACTGCCAAGTTGCAGCAAGGCTGCTGCCGATCCCCACGGCCTTCACCTCGGGGCCAGGAGTGTGCCGGTGTGGTTTAGGGAGCGCTCGTAGAGCTTCTGGCTGTGAAGGAGTCTTCGTTCTGTCGAAAGGGGTGCATGTAGAAGAACCTGCGGCACATGAAAGTCGTCCCGGGAAGCACTCTGCTCTGGCTGCGAGGCATAGTTCTGACCCAACAGGAGCAGATCGCGCAGCGGAGCAAAGTGGAGCACATCCTGCTGGTGAGACCTTGAGGTCGCCCAGAAGGGCCCCGCAAACGAGAAAAGCGGCTTCGGGCTTCGGGTGTTGGAATCCTCCAAAGCTGGGCATCTCAGCCTTAGGCTGGATGTGAAATTGCACGGAATCACGGCAGGAGCGCGGCCGGTTTCCAGAGCGCACAAGCCATGCTCACATGCTCAGAATCCCAAGCGGCTAAGTCGCCTTTAAGGCGGCTCAGTACCTAAAGATGCCGTCCTTCGGCAGGCCAGCACAGGCCAAATCTGCCATTGTGCTCGGCGAGAGCCTGGCCCAATGACGACCGTGCTATGCAACACTTCTGGTTTGATCTGAAGCCTGCCTCTCCACAGCTCGTTGAGCAGCCTCTCGCACCTGAGGAGTTCCAGAAAGGGGCACAAAGGCACTGCCCCATTGAGAGGCTCCACCCCGTACCCCGTGCGCTGCCTCGAAGCTGGGATCCAGTTTGCATCGCAGCACCTGACATCAAACAGAAACAGACTCAGACGAGCTCGTGGCCGCCGGCGGCCTGCTCTGCCCAGCGTTCCAGCTGCTCTGGCTTCAGATACCGTAAGGTCAACAGAGCAGCTGCTCGGACTTCTGCATCTTCATCATGGAGACTTGGCACCAAGTGTGGAGCCTGTGGAGATCTATGAATCTAGGGCTTCAACTGCGGTACTCTCAACCTGTCTTTGAAAGCACCTCACTCTATGCACGAGAAATGCAACACCACAACACGCTCCTGAAACGCCAGCTCGGCAGAGCCCAACCTTTGGAGGGCACAGAGCGCGGCCAGCCGGACCTCCGCTATCGGATCCGTCAATCTCTGAATGACACGACGTGTGTGGTGCGCCCAGAGATCGGACGGAAGCCGTCTGAGGGCGACCAGAGCATCCGCACGCACCGCCACCTCCGAGTCTGTGAGAAGCCGAACCAGAGCCGTTCCTTGAAAATCCCGTACTGTAAAGGCAAGGGCATCCCTCACTTTCCAGTGATACCAGTGGCTCTCCTTAGCCTCGTTCTTGTCTATCTCCCACTCTGCCGGAGCATGCATCAAATTTCCCCGCCAGTCAACCGTTTCTAGGGGTACACCTTGTAACCTGCCATCCTCTGGTGCCAGTATCTGGCGATGTCTGAGTGTATCGGGCGTGTCGAAACCACATGCCGGCGGCGGAGGCCAAGAGTCTTCGCCTTCGTGCCGTTTTCGAGGATCTTGCATGAAAGCTGCAGGATGGGCAGGTGCTTGTGGCGGTACAGGCATCGATCCAGATGCACAGAGGCACTTCCAAGCTTTGCCATTACGAAGAAACGACATCCGAGAATCTACTGGGACATCCTTCAGGTTCTGCAGGACTGGGACTTCCAGCTTCTGTATGATTTCGCATGCTCGCCGCCTCACATCGGAGGCAGGGTCTGCGACCAGAGGCAACACTGCCTCTGCATACGGTGCAAGCTCAGGGCCTTCTAAGCCTAATAGTTGCTGGAGCGTATCGGCCCGAACTTCCCAGGAAGAATCGCACAGTGCCACGGCTACTTCTGCAACACGCGGATCGGGCGGATTACGAAGCGCTTCGTCCACAAATGTCGTCATTGCCATGAAGGGACTACGTGTTGAAGCTGGGCTCCAATGAAACATATCACCTATCATTGTAATCTGTACAGTACAAGCTCATCCATTCTAGGATTCCCTGTTTATGCTACTAGGTTGATCTGGAAGGACTTGGCTGCGCTGGACAGCCTTGGCTAGCAAGGATGCATGAATGCCGTCAAGAACGTGCTACCTGCATGATCTGCATCTTGGCAAGTAACAGCAGACGGTGAAAGGCGGGAGACGCAAATAACATTGCTGCTTCGTGCAACGGAAACAGCACATGTGATCACCCAGTGTACATCCGAGGTATGCTGTCTTTAGGCTGGGACGCATAGCTATCTTCAAAGCTGTTCCAGCCAGGCGGTAACACTTGTAGGCTTGCACTGCCTCACTGGGGATGAAAGCGGTGAGGCCTATATTGCATCTAACTACCCTTTGAAAATCTGTCCGGCAAGGGCTCTGAGACACAGGCCATCGGCAGATGCGGTCATGACCTCACGATCATAGGATGTCGGCATCCATTTACCACTAGGACGATGTGCACTTACACAGGACCAAAACAAGCATCGCAAGTGATCATCACAACTCCGAAGATGGGTCAAGCACGGGTTGTGCGGAGCTGCTCGGCTCGGAGGTTCCGACGCACACGAAGCCGTGCCTGAGGCGCAGAGCCGGAGATAAAAGCAAACAACTTGCACAGAAGATCCGGAGCCGGAACTCGAGCATTGTGCTATGTACAGCCAGTGCAGCTCGGTCCATTTCACCACGTACTGGCCTTAGCAGGGCCCCAAGCTGAAATCCCACACTTTGTCTCTAGACTCTGAGGCCAAAGCACATGGCTCAGCAAGACCTGCAGCATGGTCTTCTCCAAGTGCCTGCACCGCAAGACTCGCTATGTTCAACCCTCCTCGTGCTTTGCATGTCCTTGCGTTTCAAACCTCACAGCTCACAGCGGCCTGCACAGAATAAGCGTGAAACCCCGAAGTGGCACGAATTATGGCAACTGCCCTCCACATGTTTCTCGACTCAAGCTCTAATCGAGCCCAGCACACACGCACATTCCGCTTCTAGCAACCTCTGCTTTTCAAGAAAGCGATTGCGCGCAGCAACAAGTAGAGCGTTTCCCCTGGTCGTCATCAGAACTGATAAACCACTGTTCTATCTTCTGGCGCACGTCTGGGATTTAAGCTGTGAAGTGAGTGGGTTTGAACTGATGCGACTGAGTGGAAGGGCCAACATGCTGGTTTCGTCGCATACAAGTCAGCAGGAGGTGGAAGGTCACCTCGAAAATCACAGGGCCGCTGGGCCTGCCGCGCAGCTCTGGCCAAGCTGAAAGATACTGTACAGTTTGTGCGCTCGCACTGATGACAATTTACCTGGCTGGTGCACACGAGCTTTGCTCTCAAATCAAAGAGCTTGCTGTGGCGCTGTACAGTTTGCTGAGCCACCGGTCACTTGTCTGAATGCCTATGAATGCCTTGAATTCAGCCCGTGCCGGAGCAAAGTCAAGATGGCAGGCAACGTTTCACATTCTCCCCTGGCACGGTAAGGCGACTGCTAGAGTTCATTCGACGGTCCTGCGAGAAAGTCGACCTTCTGTAGGGCACATCTACAGCTCTCGTGATGGAAGGGAACAGCAGAGACCAAGTGCCAAGCGGAGGGAAGGGGTCCTGCCACCCCGGGCAGAGCTCTCCAACCGTCCGAGGGAACTTTCTCAGCGGAGGCCTGCAATGCCATTGCGTGCATGAGTCATGAGTGATTACATGACAACGTCACAACAAGAATTAAGAAAAAGTTTGGGCAGAAGAGGCAGCATACGGCAAAAAGCTTGTTGCACGGAAGCGTACAATAGTGCAGTACAATACTGTTTGTTAAAGCTCATATGTTAAGAGAAGGATTCTCCGGCATACGGCCGACTACAACCAGTAAAAGGCCTGTGCGGCTTGCGCCTTCGCTATATACACACCCTTGCCATCGGGAGCATCGATCCACCTGCCCAGGACCAGTTTGAGAGAGATCACTTCGCCAGCGTCAGTCACTAGTGACTAGTGCACTCAAAGCTGTACTTGCTACGGCAGAGACTGCCGAAGTCTGCAGCTGAAAGCAATAGTGCAGGATGCAATGGACAGGAAACAAATTCATGCAAGACACCATTGGCCATCACCACGGTTCCAATAGATATACGCACCTGAAGGCAATTCTCAAATGAGGTCCTGTTCAACTGCCAGGGCAGTCTGAGGCATTCTGAGGCCATCTCCATTGTCGGCCTCGTACCACGGAGTCTTTTGATCACTCAGCTGGAGCCACCTTACGAAAGATTGCATGGAATCTCCAAGTTCCTGCTGGCTTGTTTCGATTCATGTTGATAGATTCAGCTTCACCTTTACCGGGATGAGGGCATCTTCTCAGCATCCCAGCGCTGTTCGGCGCATGTCAAGCTGAACCCCACTGGGATAACCTCCAGCAGACAGAATTTCGAATATCCCGGACAACACCAGCTGTCATACCCAACGGCAGGAAGCACTTGCAGATCTAGGCCGGACACCCCATGGGACACGCATGGGTGTTCAAGCAGACGCGGGATCATTGTCTGAACATGCATCAACCGTCTTCATTCCTGCGAGACCTTGCTTGCAGACCAGTTCTTGCGATGTCCGGTGCCCCGGCCGTCTTTGCAGGCTTTTTGTTTGAAGCTCGAAAGACCCCAAATTGCGATTTTCTTCCAGAAATGTCCTCTATCATTGAACTTCGCAAGTTCTCCTGAGCAGGACTCCCTAAAACGTACGATGGAAGCGCTGCCATCTCGTGCATTGGCGGCATGAAACCTAACTACAAACCTGGTGGAACTGCTCCAAGTTTACAGCTGTCGAATAAAATGGTCTGCCGTTTGCGTCCGCAAGGTTTTCGTGTCGCCAAGCACTTCAAGACCGTTCGGTTCGCTTACAGTACTGGTCTGAGTGGGACTGACGCTACTTTTCAAGTTCTTTCACTTTCGGAGCGGCTAAAAATCTAAAGAAGCGGCCAATCAACAAACAGTAGATTGAATAGCAAACCCGCCGGGTGGAAGAGGCATTGCAGGCCCCAGCCAAGCAGCAACTGACGACGTTTCACACATATTATGGCAACAGACCTTGAACGAAAAGCCTTTTCGTGGCATCCGGTCTTTATTGGTCTTTTGCATGTCTGAGAGAATGGAAGAAACAAACCTTTGTTAATGACTGAAAGAACAAACTTTTCCAATTTGGATAAGGTTTGTTTTGTTACTTGAAATCACAAGCAAAAAACTAAATGAACCCCATTGCTTATATTTGGCCGAAGCGTAATTCGTTCGGATTGGATGGAGCTTCGATGCACATGATAACCTTCTTCACGCGGCAACTGCAGTGTTCTTGAAGCCCACTCAGATGCATGACTGGGAAATCTGCTGGAGTCCAACCTACCGGAAAACATCGCTGCGCCGACAGCAGCGCGTGAGAACATTGACAGAACGGCAAGTGTTCGAACTCAATGTCTAGATGCTAACAGCGACGAACCCACTCGGTCTTACCCTCGGCAGGTCGATTCAAGTCATGGTCTCCAGCGTATCAGGTAAAGGCAGGCAACATACTGTCCTGTCTGTGGCGCTTTGCCGAACAGCAGGCAGCCTTGGCATCCCTCTGCGTGTAAACAACGTTCACATTTTGTGAGCCAGAGCTCGACACACCTCTGCGGGAGTCTTGCCAACACTCGCCAGAAGTTGCTGGTGCTGCTGCGAGGTAAGTTGCTGAGGACTGCGGCGAAGCTGTGACGGGACGGGACGTGGTTTGCGAAGATACCTGTAAATGAAGTGCAGGTAAAGTGAAAACTCGACGAGTGGTTCGCAGTTTTGCAAAACGTAAAGTCACTCATGGGCCGAAGCGCTTTACCTTACTGTGGAACAGCTGATCTGCCGGAGCACTCCGCCAAAATCGACATGACCTCATCTGAATCAGCTGCAAGCCGGAGCCAAGCTACAAGTAACCCGAATGTCTGCAAACGAATCTCGGTCGTGGACCTCCTTCGCCCGCGAATCCTGCACATGCATGCGAATCATGCGAAAACTTGCAAAGGAATGGAAGGCAGCTCCACTGGGGCTGGCCTGCGCGATCTCCATTGGGCTGGCCCGCACCTCAGAAGCGGAGGGAGAGAGCCGAGAGAGAGCCGACTCGGAGGCCCCGAGGCCTGGCCCGTGGTCCGCGGATCCGCGCCCGCCTCCAGCAGGGCCTTGGCCTTCGGCGGAGGCGCCCCCGAGCAGGCGCTGGATGGCGCTGGGGCTTTGGCCTCTCGACGGGCTCCTGAGGCCCTGGCCCCCACTGGAAGGTTGTTGGAGGCCATGCGGTGCAGCGGAGTCATTCCGTAGGTGTCCAAAGCTTCTATCTGGCACCGAAGCAATCCGAAGCATCTTCAAGCTCTTTCTCGCAGCTCGTATACCATGGCCTGGCCTTGGCACCACGCCTCCAACGGCATGAATGGAGTCTACTCCGGACTTTCACACAGGCCGCGACCGGGAGGCCTGATCAGGTACTCCGTGGCGTGCTGATTGTCCCGGCCTGATCGCAGAAGTCCCATCATGTGTGCATCTGCGAGATCACCGATCGCGTAAAAGTGCAGGAACTGTGGAAATGGCCCATGCCGCACATGTGCAGCGGCGTCGCACCTGGACGTTGGAGTGTGTACATTGGTGCATTGTCAATGCGAACGACGACTTGCTTCAGTAACGACTTGAACCAGACGCCTCCTGTGGAGATGTCGTTTGCCAAATCCGGATACTTGCCAAGCAGCCTTGTCAAAAGAAGGGCAGAGAGCGTGAAAGTGCAAGTGGTCCACTGAAGCTCGAGCGGTTTAAGTGCAGGAGGTCCCTTTCTCAGCGCCTGCAAGATGAAACACGGAAGTGAAGTCCCCTGAACCTTGGCCCTTGCCTCATTGATCGGTGTGTAGCCTCCTCCGGCATAGACTGGACCAGGCCGTGGGTTGTGATTCTGGTACTGCCTTCCAAGCTCTGCAGCTGCAACCAGTGCCTTGCGACTGGGAGGATGCCTGCCAATGACAACGCTGCCAGCTTCATCCCGCTTGACGATACCGCCGTAGATGCCTGACACAGCAGAGCCATGAAATGCGGCACATTTTTCTGGAAAATCATTTCTCGCTGATCGGCGTCTTCGTATCCTCATTTTGTAACGCCTGTGACCACACGGTCAGGGCCTGCCTGGACCGACAGTGTCTGCATATGGATCGAACCTGTCATGAGCCAATGGCGTGCTTCGCTTGTACCGAGACTTTGAAAGGTCCACCAAACTTGTTTTTGTTCGTTTCACTCCAGCAACTTGCCCAGAAAAGGAACCCCTCGTTGTCCGTCTTGCCCGGCATGCCATACTTTTCTGCCATTCCAGGCGCATAGGGATCATGCCTTCGAAAGAGTCTGGGTCAGATTCTGTGCCTCAGAAACCTCTGAGGCCCCGACGTAATTCGCACACCGTCATGCCTGTAGTAGTCTGTCCTGAGCTCCACCACTCCGGACCAGGCTGCCGAGAAGAAGTGGAACTCAATGGCAAACAGCGAAGACAGTATGGACAACTTGGGCATTGACATTGCTGGAACTGGGTTCGACCCTGACATACAATTAAGGCAGAAAGAAACTGCCTGCCGAACACCGGCCTCCAGAAAAGGCTGAAGGCTTCCCAGAGTGAACGATCTTCGAGTAGGCGACCTTTAGAAAACAATGGACAAGGTATTGCAGCGATCGCAATTGAACCTGACACACGCACGCACACACACACACACTCACAAAGTGCAGGCCCTGCATGAGCAAAGATCAGCATGACACGCCGAGGCAGCCTTTTTCAATCGGGGCAGCGCAGGGCGACATCCAAGATACGTTCACCACGTAGCAAATGGGTTTGCTTGCAGCTACCCGACCGCAACGACCAAAATTTACAACATCCTCTCGCATCGCCAGACAGTGAATGCTTCCCATTTGGGGAAATTGCCACTGATCGAACCGCATCGCCATGCCCCTCGAGGGTCAGCGAGCATGAACCTGTGGCCAGCACCCAAACTTTGCAAAGGCCATCAAAGCAGCCTGTCACAATCAAGTCTGCAGCAGGACAAACTGCCATGGAAAGAATTGGAGCATTGTGCCCCAATAGCGTCATGTCACAGGTGCCACTTTCACAAGACCAAACTTTCACTGAGCTGTCAAAGGAGGCGGTCACCACGCGCTCAACTCCAGCAAAGGAGGCACAGGTGACAACGCCGCTGTGCCCGCGAAGCGTGTGCAAGCATGCACCAGTCTTGGCACACCAGAGCCTGGCAAGTTCATCACAGCCTCCCGTGATGGCTGTTCTCAGGTCGGGAGATAACGAGGCTGCTTGGACAGGGCCACTGTGACGACAGAGCGGCCTCAGGCACACACCGCTCTCGGTGCTCCAGACCCGGGCTGTCCCATTTTCACTACCGGTGATACAGAAACTGCCACATGATGAGAAAGCTACGGCAAGGACACTTCCACAACGAGCGCTGAAAGTCTTGGAAAGCCCATGCTCGTTGTAGAGCCGCGCCACCCCCTGGGAATAGCCTGCAAGAAGAAGCGAGGCATCCTCGGAAAACGTGACACAATGGGCCTCCTCACGAACAGAAAAGGACTTTGCTCTTCGGTTCGCTTCGGGCTCCCAGAAGACGGAGTCTTTACCCGAACTTAAGATCGCAAGTCGCGGCGGCCTTCTCACAACAAATACGCAAGCATCCTCCTTGGCAGGATCGTCCATGCCTAACGTAGCTAGAAGTTCTGTGGCTTCCAAACTTCGACCTCGAAAAATCACGCGCAGCTGCTTCACCTCATGAGGCTCCACAGGCAAGGATTCCAGAAGCTCAGCAACTGAAGCCCCGGGCCACAGAGAGACCGCGGACAGAAGGTCTCCACTGAATGCCCACCGAACACAAACTGTGATCGCTGTGGCGTCCTCCAACGGAACTTCTGCCTTCCGCTTAGAGCACTTTTTTAGCTCATGAATTCCTGGAGTCATTCCGGCCTCTCGGGACGGACTGACTTGTCACTGGGCTCGATGAAGGCGTTACAAATAAATATGCACCCTACATGGGATGCAACGGTGCAGAAGAAAACAGGGGCCCTTTGCCCTTTCAGCCGCACAATGCACCCTACCTCGGCCAAACTCTACTTGCCTGAGCTGTTAAAAGGCGACTTTCACGCAACTGCTCTGCTGAAAGCATGTCCAAGAGAAAGTGCTAAGTCTAGGCCTAGCATCAGCAGTGTGGGATGCAAATGCAGCAGCGAACCAGGGGCATCCCAAGCACAAGCAATGCCTGCACACAGACAATTTAGATACGATCATGACACCACTAGCACCACATGCACAGCAGCAGCACTTCGGTAGGAATTCTTCTCTACGCCGAAGAGGTGCAAGAAAGGGCAGATAGCGATTGAACGAGAAATGAGACAGAAAAAACACGAAAAGGCCAAGGCCACAAGGCGGCGTTGGAAGCATTGCAAGCATCTCGGACAAAGCGGAACGAGCTGACCAAGGCTCCAGCTGCGGCCACCAGCTTCTTAAACATGCGCAGTGACCCGGCCCAATATGCAGGTTTACAAAGCAATTCTGAGTCTTCCGGTGCACATACGACTCCAGATACATCACTGTATCGTAACGTCGACACTTGACCGCAAGGATGCTTGAGGCAAAATGGTCGCAGTCGCAGTCGCAGGTGCAAACACGGAGAGCAATCTGCATGACAGATCCGATTTGTCTCTGCCGGCAGCTCGGGCTGAGCGGCCAAACGCGGATCTGCCTTTGTCCGCAAAGCGAGGCGTCATGTTGTCATGCGGCGACTGCTACCATCCCTGCCGCTTGAGCTCGGCCCGTAGACGACCTAAGCGCTCGTACTCGGGACTGGCTGAGGCCTCTTGCGAGGCCTGCTCCAGTGTCGGGTGACGCTTGGTGTGAACTGCAAGGCACCAGTGGACGTAAGCTCGTTGCTCTTGGTTACCTAGCGACCAGTACCCTTGCGGGTATGTGGTCTTGCGACAACGAGTAACCTCAGCTAGCATTACTGCCATCAAGTTTGAAATGGCCAGCCCTGCGACTTTGGCAGCGGACGGGACATGTACGGAACTGCTTACAAGTTCAGCATTAACATACGAGCTGTTACAGCTCAGCCAAAGCGCCAGCTTCTCGTCGCAAAAACATGGCGCACTAAAGAAAGACACTCCCGAATCATCCTGTGTCTGCGCAATGCCGACTCTGGTGAAGCCGCGTTGGTCAAGATGTTGGCGGCAGTCCACAACAGATTCAAAGATCCGACTGCAGACCCAAAGATTGGATCCTTCGGACTTCATCACCTGCCGGTTTGCAAGAGGATCGAAGGCCTTCGTCGCCTCGAAAATGAAGTGAACCTCCGAAACCTCGGAGCTCAGGCACTTCCAGAACCCGTCGTTGTTTGCTGTCACGATCTCAGTGTATGCCAAAAAGCTCCAAAAGCATCACAGCCTCGAAGAATCGCTGCCGCATCCAGCCTTGCTGTCACACTGTGGGCAGCGCAGGCTCCCGAAAAGCTACTCACGAAACACCCTGCCTGTCCGGATCTTCCAGAACCACGATCAAGCCTCGCTGTCGCTGGCGGGCGATGGAGAGAAATTTCTCCATGCGAGCGCTGGAAGCAGCGGATGCCAGATCATCACCGCCTCGGTGTCGCTGGGTGTGCCGCTTCATAGCTGTGACTGCATAAGAAAGTCGGGGCACACACTGGCTCTGGCTCTTCAGGATGAGCCGACATGTTACATGTAGCCGACCTCGTGTGCCAAGGTACACACTGTGACACTGCCGGCTCTGGATGAAGCCAAGCCCGCTTTGCCGCCAGAGTAGCTTCGGTAAGCTTCGGCAGTCAAAGAGCCTCTGCCTTACGACCTCGAAGCAAAGCAAGCCTCCCAGAGTGAACCTGACACAGGTGCCGACCAGACCGGGCCACATACTTCTGCGAGGATGATCGAAGAAGATGCTGCCACATTGAGGCTTTGCACCTCTGCATTCCAGGCAGACTAGCTTGCAAGGTTGTAAACGAATCATCTGCAAGGGACAACCGCAATTCCCGAGTGAGCACAACGAGGCCAGGCACCATTCCAGACATTGGAATGAAAATCTTCCTCAATACATCTCACCAAAACCGATAATCGCAGGTACAATTCGCATCGAGCAGTCTGGTACCCAAAGGAATGCGAATAGGCATGCACTTTGTGAAGACTTGAAAGGGCCCCGGCGATGCGGCTGCACAAAGTGCTTCGTCCGTAAGACCGTGCTTCTCCTGAAGAAACGTGAGAAAAGCACTTCCTGAAGGAGGGCAGCTTGATGTATGAGACAGACCTGAAGAACAACCCACTTCAACTATCTGCAACCCGTGATGAGTCCTGCCCAAACCACAAGGCAATCTTGTTGTCTTTGCCGAAGTCGAAGTCATAAAGGCCCGCCTGGCTGCAGCTGACTCCGTCTGCACTGAGATATCTCACCTTCAACCTTCTGACATGGCTAGAATTTAGAAGCTCTCGGTCTCACACGCTGGACTCGTCTAGCGCTGTTGCCACGGGCATGTAGCCGTCAGCAGCCAACTCCTCCAAAACAAATGTTCGTCACGACTCTGAGGTCAGGTCTGAAGTGGCACACCTTTGGACCAAGTCTCATCAAGGCATTTCGATGTGCTCGGAATCAGGCGGCAGGCTCCAGCAATTTCAGGCCGATCGTCAAGATTCAAGCACTTTCGACATCGGGGATCCTCGCAGTTTCACCATCGGCAAGGTTTCGTCAACAAAAGGTCAATCCTTCACACTCGCGCAGCAACAGCTCATGTACTTTTCGGTCCTGGGGCTTGGTCGTATCTTGGACCAATCGAATGTCGATGATGTTGAAAACAGCGCAGGCTCTGCGAATTCGTTCCAGGTTATTCCAGTCACTCGGATTCTCCACCTCACATGCCAGTCAGCCCCCGACTCGTGTGATCTGACTTGTATACATCTTTCGACTGCATACCAGTTGCGGCTTGGCTGCAATGACTGCAATGCTCGCCAGCGTGGCCTCTGAACACGGCACTCCAAAGTCAGCCATCGCTCCGGTGTACGACCCATCGCGCCAACATGGCTGGAGTGCGGCACGAAGCCCACAGCCTAGTCTCGGTTCTGTGCTGATGACCCTTTCTGGGTGCAAAGGTAGGGTTTCGCAACGTCGGGACTTGCCAGCTGCCAGCTTCGGGATGCTTCATGTCCGTGTCGCAGGCCTAATCCTCCGTGGCAGGACTTCACGAACATGTCAGGATGAGCGCATTTGGTTTGATCCACAGAGGCGAAGGACTTGCCAACAAGACCGGCTACTAGTGCAGAGGCCATTCAATGCTCACGAGTCATGCTGTTCCGGTCATCGTAGCTTGCCGTGGCAAGTGACACTTCCAGCCAATTCTGAGTACTTCGAGAAGCGCGGTGGCATACAGAAAAGAGGACGCTTTGCACTTTGGCAAAGCCTCCACAGGCCCAAGTACACAGGACGCCCTGTGCAAGCGGCAAACCTGTGAAAAGCTTTGTCTCAGTCTCTCTGCCGTGGTTTTTTCTTTCGAGACCAGCCCAGAAGAGCCCCACGGGAGCCCCAGTGGCAGTGGCTCAAACGCAGCAGGACTAGGACTCGGAACACCTCGATGCAGAGCTCCAGCACTCTAGCAGCTAGCGTAGCAGCAGCAGAGGCAGATGAAGTCTATGGCTCTATGGTATTTGAGCACTGCTGCCATGTTGAAAGCCCTGCTGACTTAGAGTGTCGTCTCCGCTCCCATACACCATGCCCTAGTGGCCACACATCAAAGCAAAGCGTGTACCAAGGCAAGCGAGTGTCGAAGAGTCTTGCCTTTCTACGACGGCTGCAAGCTTCCGATACTCCTCTCTGAGGCGTTCAACCTCCTTCAGCAGGCTGGCACTTCTGTCCCAGGCTTGGAGATCTGGCACCTCACGGTCTCACTCTAATGACCGTTTGCTTTCTGCGGCTATGAAACTCTGTGCCAAGACGCGGAGTCCGTCCGTTTCCCGAGGAACTTTACGTCCATGTCTGGGTGCATAACTCGGACGACAAGAGAGATGCGCTCCTCCTCCCCATCCAGGCCGTGATGCACGGAATGGAAGTAGCTGTCTTGAAAACATATCGCTTCACCGTCGCGCAAGTCAACCTGTAAGCCGTCTACAGAGACGGATGTTCCACGGCCTGATGGGCGCGAGCTCTCGCCGAGACAGACTACACCACTTCGGAGTTGCGCTGTCTAAGTCTCATAGTCATAAGCTCTTGATTCTTGATGCACAAGCAGTCAACGCGGAGACGGCAAAAAACTGCACGCGTAACCGTCCACGCCTCCCTTCAATGTCAGGTGCAAATTTATCACACCATTGGATGATCCGCAGTGCGCACCCACCGAAGCTCCACGCTTGGATCGGAAGATCACGACTTCTTCATTGTAAACCTCGTTCCATTCTCTTGCCGTTGACGGTGCAGTGTGCTGTAGTTTTCTATGTTCCTGCAGAGAAAAAACCGCGAGCTCCGAACAATCTTTTCTCCCAGACCAGGTAACGGTGGCGTAAGGGACACCGGGGCGTGTCGGAAGTTCCGGAAGCAGAAGGCGACAAGTGCTCGGCATGGACTGGCAGAGCGTGGTGTTCCAGTGATGACCTAAGACAGGGCATCCTACAGCGCATGAAACAAAGCCGTGGACTGTGCGGTTCTGCAATGAGCCGCGCCTCTGTACAGGAACAAGTCTTCCCAAACTCCCGCAGTCCTCGGCTCCATGTGTGCCCGACAGATTGGCAAGAGCACGAAACCTGAAGAATGGATGCCATGCCAACCAACATTGGATGTTTATGCGCCCCTTAAGCGAGTCCAAAGACTGCAAGTACGGATAGGCCGTCAAGAACTCGGAGTCTTTTCGCTCGATTTCCTTCAAAATCACGGGTGCTGCGGCCTGCCGGTGAAGATCAGTTGCATGAAGTCAGACACGCGCAAGCGAGCAACATACAACTGAGCCTCCAATCCCTGTATGAACGGCCAAGAAGAGCAGTTCCAATAGGGTCGGGTTGACAAGCCCGGAACCTGAATATGGAACTCACACACGCCAGGGCGTTTAAGTGGCGGTTCCGGAAACATACATGACAATGATGCAAGTAAAAATTGCCTGCAATGGCACTACTATGGCAGCCAGACAATCCAACTTCGATTCGAAACGAACACCATCAATTGAACAGAAAAGCGGGCAACCCAAACGGTGGGCGATTGCGATGGGCTTGGCCAGCCAATCAAAGGGTTGCCGTCTTTGCCCTTGATGCTTTTGGCACGACGCCACATGGACTCAGCAGCATCCCGTAGGCCGTTCACCTCGTGAACAAGATGAACACGAAGTCTGCTTCCAATGCCAAACGGCTTAGCCGGCTTAGCGAACCCCCTGCTTGGAAAGTTAAACCCGGTTCTCATGCTGCTATCCAAGCTGCTTTCAAGACGTGAATTGCGACTTTGTACCATCTTTGGGCACACCGGGTCTCAGCCTGCCAAGGGCTCAAGCAATGCCTTCCACACTATCACCCTGCAGCAAACTACACCAAGACCTCGTTCGAACCCACGCATTGTCCAAGCAAATGTGTACAACCCGACAAGGTCCCATTTCCTCCAGAAGTGGCCTCGGACTTGAACGTCATCTCACGGAAGCATTGCGGGAGCTTGGCAATGCTTTCCGCGACGTGAGACATCAATGCTGCATCTGACGAGGTAGCTGCCGAAATAGCAGCTTCCACGCAAAAGGCTGCATCATCAAACGGCACAGTGGTCAAAAACTTCTGAATGTGTCGATAGCTGCTTGCAGAGATGCCAATGCCATCTTCAATGGTCAAAGCGTCGATGTATAACTCCGCCTCTCGCAGCTGGTCCCAAAATTTCACGCAAGAAGGAGACACCTTTGCCCAAAGCCCCCTTCCGCTTCCTGCTGCAAAAGCAGGTGGCAGCGAAAGAACTATCAGAGTTCGCCACATGGAATGCGAAAGCCATGCTCGGGACAAGCAGTGCAGAAGATGGTACTTTGAACGCTCAACCGTTTGGGAATACCGGACGATGGTAAGTCTCTCAACAACCATCAAACGCCTTGGCTATGTCCTTTCACATCTGCCTCTCATGCTGGATGTGGCCGTAGCATTTTGCACTTCCTCTTCTCTGCAACTTCTGCGTTAAACTGCCCAGCGTTGCACAAGCTTCATGCGTCAAGCTAAACACACGTTCCTTCATGGCAACTGCAAAAGACGATTTGGCATGATTCGGAGATGTGTACTCGTCCCAATCATGCGAATCTAAGTCAACCTGCGGAATTTGTTGGGGCTTCAAGGGCCGGAGCCCTCCCGTGCGGGCCGCCAGCCTCGGGTTCTTGAATGAGCACTCAGTCAGCCTGCATCCGGAATGCCAACTCTGACTCCCCGTTTTCGATCGGACGGCGACTCGCAGGGGCGGAGATACGAGTCTCCTCAGAACCCAATTGCCAGTACAGAGTGTCCAAATCGGGTCGAGGAGCAGGAATACAGCAACTGCTGCCGACGAGATTTCACAACGAGCGAATCAACTTTATGGGCGGAGTACGGTCAGTGCTCAAGGCAGCTTTTTTCTGAGTGCTAATTGAGTGCTGGCTAACTCCAGGCATAAATTTCGACTCTCTCTCTCATGAAGAGGAGATTGAGATTGCCAGCGAGGGACGAAGCATTGGCGTCCCCAGCCTGTGGCGACCCGCATTGGTGCCACGATCAAGTCCTTCCAGTGCCCTGAAGTTGCCGACTTGTCAGAATGAGCTGTTTCCACCGCCTCGTCCGCGGCAATGTGTTCAGGGCACTGGCTCTGATCGCCATCGTTATCGACAGACGATGTCACACACGCCCAACTTTGAAGCCTGAATGCAACTCGTCGTGAAACTTCGAAAAAGTTGGCTCACATCCCATACTGGGACTGGCCGCTCAGTCGTCAGGTGCATACCCTCGATGACCCAAGCTCACGTCCTTGCACAGCAAAACTGGACTGCATCATGACTTTTAGTTAGGCTGATTCGCAGGCAGCCGGAGCAAGAGCAAAACCGCGCACACTTTTGCATTAACGCCGCGTCGTGGGAGACTTGATGTTTCAGTCAGAGGCCCTGGCAACACCAACTTGAACAAACTGTGTATAGAACACAGGAACTGCCTTCCGGCCTTGGTCCGTGACCCATATGGATCATATGGAGCACGACTATGTACGCGGTTGAAGACTTATGTATTTATCTTCGGATTCATTTCATAGCTTCTTCTAACATCCTGCGGGTGGCTGCCATAGGATCTTCCTCCTCTTCTTTATCGGCCTGATCATGGATAAACTCCTTGAACCTCAGGCGGACCACTGCCTCCAAGCGATTCTCAGGATAGAGCTCGTCGGCTGCTTGAACTTTCCAATTCTCCCCATCCTTTTGAAAGGTTGCTACCAGCCATACTCCGGTTGATCGGATGCCCTCAGGCCGTCGAATCCGAACCAAGTCGTTCTTGCCTGCTGTTACTTTAGCAGTCCACGGCGACTGGCTCTTGGCGGTGGTGAAACCCTGATTTGAGGAAGCATCGTTGATCGTCTCTTTGCTCGCGACCTGTGCTATCAACGCTACGAGGGGGACTTTCGCGAGCTTTGACAAATCCACCGAACTCTCCTCCACCACATTGGGCGGCCCATCATCGCAAAATTGCCACCAAGAGTACTTGGGGATGAGACCAGAATTTGGGCCGGCGTCTTCTGCAGCCACTTTTGCCGAGACACGACCGCCGGAACACTCAGATTCAAGCAAAGGATCGAAGAGGGGCTTTCTGGGACCCTGCTCACGCAGGAAGTCGCCGAAGCCGACCCCTTTCCAGTTGGGCTTCAGCTTCGAAGCCGCCTTTGGGTCCGTAGCTTTGTCCCGCTCTGCCAGGTACGCCGCGCCGCTGGTTCTCTTCATGGCAAAGCCGAAATGGCCGAACCCCTAAGAGGCCGCTTTTCCCTCCGTCCCTCCGTGGCTGTTCTTCATTGCGAGTGAAAGCAACCATGTCACTTCTTGTCCGGTCCTTCTGAACCCGTCTTTACTCAGGCTACTAGACTGGAGCCATGTCCTTTCAACAGTCTCGTCAGGTCGTCTCTATCTTCGGCTTTCAACACTGCTGTCACCGCACGTTCTGCCCTTGTCTCTGAGTCCAAGGCTAAGAGGACCGGAGTGGCATGCCGATTGCGCTGAGCCACTTGGGCCACTGGCCTCGGGTTTTGCAGGCTGCCGTCTGCACGCGGCGAAGCAACAGAGACATACCACCGGCATTTGCAGTGTTGAAAGTGTTGAAGTGTAGACTTGCTTGCAGACATGCAGCTGCGATTTAGGAAACTTGCCATGTCCACGCGATCAGAAGAATGCGATGCCCAAGGGGGACGTTTTGCCAAACCGGCAACTGAACTGTCGGGAAGACATATCGAACGTGGAAAGGCGCTTCCAAAAGGTTCTAGGGACGTGCCAGCCTCTGAGCCAATGCGCAACAGAGGCATGCCTATTCAAAGCCCGATCAATTCCCTCTACGTCAACTGCTCTGCAACACGACACTGCGTTCCTGCGACACTACGAATGAACTGTCAACATTTGTTGGACGATGCTGCCACTATCTGAGGACACAGCTGCCTCGCGAGTCGGGGGTCATTCATCCAGGTCAGCGCCTAACTTGCGACCATATTGGAAAACATGTGCTCCAAACCCAGCAATGCCTGATGCAGAACTGATGATTCGTCGGTGTTGGTATGCGCTTATGCATCCTGCGGCTTGTCAAGCGCATACTCATGTGTTCGACTCGAGCCTGAAAGTCAGTACTGGTGTGTGTGTGTGTGATGTGTGTGTGTGTGCGCATGCACATATACATCCTATGTATTCGTGTGTATGTGATGCCTGCATGCGTGAGTGAGTAGTAAGGTCGGGCGCTATGTCGCTATTCACCTATCATTTGTATTCATCAACGCTTATTCAAGCAATCGAAGGTTGTATGTCTCGGTGACTACGTACAAGTACCCAACAACATGGAGCGTACAGATATCCTAATCAACATGAGGCTTGTATTGGTGATTAATTGGTTATGTTATGAGTCATGAGAGTGTGAGAATGTGAGTATGCCTTTTGATTCCTGTTTATGTGCAAACACAGTGTATTTCCTTGTGACGAAAGTCGACCACCTGCCCCACCATTCAGCCCTTCGCTAGCTGCCTTGGATACTATAATTGCTTGCCTTCTACCGGCTTGCCGTGCTTGGCCAGGTCCTCAATGCATTGATTCGCTTAGTCGGCGTCGCTTGCTGGATCCCAAATACTACGCACGGAGTTCCCACACTTCTGAAAGCCGGCATGCGCTGAGACCCATGCAGCTCTGGAATGGTAGCTTTCGTCAGGGCGCATCGGGCCCAGCCTGGCACTTTCAAAACTCAAGGAGAAGTACGTCGATGTGGCAACGTTGGCTGGAGCGAAACATCACGCCCGTGAAGTGCACCGGGCCTTGCTTGGTTGTCCGATGTCTGTTGCTTCGTTCTGTTTCTTGCGAAGGACAATGTGAGATCGAAGGTCTGAGGCTGTCGCTGTGAAAGGTTGGGCTCCTCAGCAGTGGGCAGTTGTTTCGTTGCCCCAGCAAAGCAGAGGAAGCAGCGATCCCATCCTGGTAAAGGCCAGTCACGTCCAGCCTGGCAGTCGCAAGAACGGGGACTCAGACAAGTGATGTGATAGCCTCCGAGAGCCTGGCAGCTGCACCCCACCAGGATTTGCGCCTCGGAGCTGACCTGAGGAAGCTGTATGCTTCGTAGGATCCTGCAGCTCTGGCAGATGCATGGCCTGGAGCAGTGGATTGCACCGGCCAGGGTGTGGCAAAGCAGCCGGTGGACCTGCACCGGACCCAACGAAGAAGATACGGATGTGGTGATAATGATGTTAAGTGCAACCGTTTGCAGAGGGGCGACGGCGACTGCTGCAACGAGTGCGGGCATGTCAGTCAGCCCTAGAAAAAGATTGCGAGCGGCAGAAGTGACTCATAAACAGGCAACCCCAATCAATTCGAAAGACCACGGGGCTTGAGGCATAGGGTTTTCCGGCACCAGGTACAAGTACGATCCAGTATATACTGGCCCGCAAGCCAATCCCAGCACATCCCAACCAAGAGGAAACCGTAATGGGGAGTTTTGCTCTGGACCCTGCCGCTGCGCGAATGAAGGTGGTGACGCGAAAGACCCCGAAACTATGCCCTGTGAGGCACGACCAGGGCCTCTGATTGTTTCCAACAGAGCCTGGCAATCGTTGGCGAAGCAACCGGGCAGAAGATCGCAGCAAATGGAGTTTGAGACTGCTCACTTTTACACGTAGGACGGAAGTCAGCTCAGGCCGGTGCCAGCACAGTACGCAGGAAGGTGACTCATATTCGGCGTGCTAAGAGGCCTTGTGAAGGGCGGGACTGCACCGGAGCCAATGCCAAAGCCACAACAGCCTGAGGATCCGACACGTGGCCTGGGGGGTTGGCGATGGCATATGTCACCTGCAATAACTCCTCTGAAGTCGACGGGGCAGGAAGTCGCTGGATCAAGGCACGGACTTCGAGCCCTTCGCTGGTAGATGTCCTCAGCTCCATTGGCTTGGTGGTGCAATATTGGCATGTGTTAGCAGACTGCCGAAAAGCAGCAACAGTTGGGTGCGAGCAATGGCTCGTGCAATCTGCCCAGTGCATGGGGTGTGCCCAGCATTTGAGCAGGTACAGGTAACAGCAGACAAGGCTCAGCAATGTCCGGCCGGCTGATTCGTTTGAAGGCAGGGAAGGTCTGCTGCCCATTGCGATTGAGCCTCTACAGGCAAAGCGTGAACAACATGTTGGAAAGAACTTTCCAGGATCTCCTGCCCACCTTGGCTTGCAGGTGCAACTGTAGCACTTCGCATCTCGTGAGTGCTTCGAACCTTCACCGTCAAGGCTGCACTGTTCATCCTGCAGCCTATGTTTCAGTCGTCTCTGAACCTGAACCATAATCCAAAGGTCCCATATAAGTCGGCATGCCAATAAGCACTCGTTGTTGCTATGCCATCAAAGCCGCGCCTGATTCTGGGAGTGCGGCCTGAGAGCAGGAACTAAGTACCTCTGCCCTCCGACTGATTGAAGGCATCCATGACAACCCTATTATAACCTAGCCCCAGACTGAGCGAGGGGTCCGCTCGGAAAGGCACCAGACCTCGAGTCAAACTACGGTGCTTGAAGCTTCAAACAACTCCCGGTGTGTTGAGGCTCGCGCTTCGTAGCAGTTGGCCTTCAGCCGACAGAAGATCCGTACAAGCTACTTGTGCGAAAGTTCTGAGGCCAGAACGGAAGCTGCCAAAATGCAGTCCCCTCCAAGCTTTGCATCTCCTGTCAACCCCGGTCCCCACATGCTGCTAACACCACTTTGCAATCCGACCTGGTGGTTTGCTTGCAGAACGCCGCAGCCAGAGGTCCAAGCACGCCCGGACTGCGCTGGGGAGGGCGGCATGCTCGGCCTATCGGGTTTTTTAACAAGCAGGAGAAGAGTCGATGAGACTGCCAGTGCCGCACCGACTGTTCATTGCAGGTGAGGACCTGCATCGGCTCGACGTGCCACAACCACATCAACTCGATCACGACAGCAGCGCGGGAGCCTAAAATCGCCAGAGTCAAAGGCTCCGATATCGCCGATGATCCGCCTGCTGCACGCAGCAGCGCAGCAACACACAGGATTGCAATGGTGCAGTGCACGTCGGCTCACGCTGCCTGTGCATGTCATTCCCTGAAACGCTGCCCCAGAACCTCCCAGAGGTCGATGTTACAAGATGTGCCGCTATGCCACTGCCAGGGTCTCTTTCTGAGAGACCGGCGCAGCTTCGTTCGCACCTCAGGTTCATGCAGAGAAGGCGCACACCACAAGAGACTCTTGCTAGCACCACATCATGACACCGAGTCGAAAGCAGGTGTCTGCACGTATGACCGTATGTTGAAAAACACAAATACGAGTACAATCGACGTGCAAACTAATTTTTCGCTCTTATCCATGTAGTTTGCTATAAGATCGTTGTTCGTGCTCTATGTATTGTGCAATCATCTGTGTGAAATGTATGCATCAACTCCTTCACTAACCACTCGAAAGCCCCGCAGAACTGAAAAGAGGCAGTTGCTTTGGTCACACGGCCTGTTTACGCGGTGTGTTCTGGTTTTGCTTGTTTCGAGCCAGTTACAAAATCACCACCAAAATCTAAGCCCATGCAAAGCTTGCAGTCCCTCCGCCCCTTTCGTAAAATCAGCACGCCTTCACCCGAGAGCCACCGAACCCTTCGAACCCTGAATCCAGGCCAAATCTGCAACATAAAGCTTACTCCGAAAACTCACCTAAAGCCGAAATCTTCATGTCCAATTCCCATTTAAGCAATCCACAACTGCAGTCTCCCTCAAAAAACACGCCAAAAAGCCACGCCCCAAATTCCAATCCCTACCAAACCCAGTGGCGAATGACAATGAGGCGGGACAGGCCGCAGGTGTGTATATATATATATATGTGTGTGTCTACATATATGTATGTATGTATCTATGTATGGGGGGTGCTCCATATACGGATATATATATATATATGTGTGTGTGTGTGTATGTGTGTATATATATATACGTACATACATATGTAGAGATAGAGAGAGCTGTATGAGTGAAACAGCTAAAGAGAGAACAAGAGAGAGAGAGAGAGAATCATTGTATGCATGCATGCCTGCTCGTGTTTGGTTTTTGCGTATGTTGGCGTGTTTGTCTTTATCTGTGTGACCGTGTCTGACACTGTAAATCTGCGCGTGCTTGCGTGCCGTGCAACAGACAAGGGGAGAGAGAGAGAGAGAGCCGAGACAAAAAAATGAAGATGATTAGTTATAGTCATCAAGAGAGTCTTTGGCGAGATTAAAAACAGACAGGTTCGACAGTGAGAGGACATGTGACCGTTTCCCAGACTCACCCGTATACTATCCGCAATGCTTACCCGGCAACACTTACACAGGAAGTTCCATACTATACACAAACCGTAGTAGATTGAAGGGATTGTTCATGTTCAGCGATGTCTCTGCATCTGTATATATATATATATGTAGATATAGATACAGACACATACATATATACATATGTACATGCCCCTGTGCACATGTATCCTGCATGCATGCACATAAACAGCTGAAAATCGTTAAGTGAGTGGGTAAAAAAGAAGCAAGTAGGTAAGTATATGCATACATACATACATACATACATACGTACATACATACACACACACAAATACCTACACACGTAATACCGTACATGCATACATACATACACACATACACACACACACGCACGTATACATACATACATACATACATACATACATACTTACTTACATAAAATGCATGCATGCATACATACACACATGCATACACAGCTGCAGACATACCTACATACGTACCGACCATATGCGTACGCACCTACCTGCCTACCTACATAGATGTATCTACATACATCGCAACAACGCATGTATTCAGGACTTCTATCACTTTGTTGGCTGCACGGTCCAGAGTTCAGTCTTTCGGGACTACTCGGACGAGCAGCTGTGGACAGCTGCTTGCTGACTTACGTCTCAAGGCTGACGTAGGGTTTTTAAGGCCCCAAACACTACATGCAATGGGGCTGTCGCCTAAGCCTGAGGTTCCTGCCGAGATTTGTTGCCCATGGGTTCCAGCCCTCACCGCAGGCTTATGTCACGGCAGAATTCTCATTCACTTTGGAACTTTGGGGCCTCTGCTGAACCATGCCGCACTCTTGCTGCTCACACTCGAAGGCACATGTCTCTGCCTTCTCTGTTCTAACCTGGTTGTGACGCACGCTTCAGGGCCTGCTCTCGCGGAGTCTGCTGTGCGGAGCTCGGCGCTACCTGCACAGAGTCGACCAGCTTGGTGTCAGGTCACCATAATTTCTTTGGTTCAATTGCGGTACCTGATGCCAAGAAACGCAAACAGACCTGCAGCTCGGAGACAAGACATGTTGCTGCTATGTCCGTAGCTTGCAGACTTGCAGTGTGCACATACATGCGCATGCGAATATGTCCCGGAGACGGTTCTTGGGCTATTGGCTGCCACATTCTGAATATAAGTGCCGTAGAGCATGCAGATCAGAAGGACAGAATCCCTAGTTCGTCGGCGTGTTTGGCCTGCTGGCTGCTCTGCACCACAGGCCCGGCAGAGATCTGCGAACCAGGCAACTGTTGCACCTCGCCACTTTGAAGAGTAAATCAGCCGAGCTTGCCCACGCAAAATCTTTCGAAGAATTGCTAGCTTGAGAATACTCTCTGCGGGCCCAGAAATGTTCAAAACAGGCCAACAGATTCCAGAGTTCATCAACGTGTCTGGCCTGCTGGCTGCTCTGCAACGCTGGACGGGCAGACAACTGCGAAGCGGGCAACTGCTGGACCTCACCACTTTGGAGCTTGTATGCCAACCTCATCTCTAGTCTGGTGCTTTGGCAACATCTGTCGCTGCAAATACTTTCGGCAGCCCCTCAAACTTCAACTTCGCGACGTTCAGCGCATGCTGGCAGTGTCACGTGTTGTCTGCGCATAGTACTGGTACTCTTACAGTATCAATCTGACAATTGCTGCCTGGCCTGTTGACTGCCACATTCAGCGGCCAGGCCGGTCTGCGAAGAAAACGGCTGCCAGGCCTGCTTGACAGCGTGCCAGTGCATGCAACGCTGTGGGCAGAAGAAATAGGTCCAAATAGATCAAAACAGTAGCATCCTTAGTTCGTCGGCGTGTCTGGCTTGCTGGCTGCTCTGCACCACAGGCCCGGCAGACATCTGCGAACCAAGCAACTGCGGGACCTCCAATGTCATCTCCAGCTGGTTTGGGGAAACAAGAGTTAAGAATATCTTGGGCAGAAGTGCTAAGAAATGCAAAGTCAAGCATAGTGTCTGTGACCAGCTTTAACTTCACGGTGGCTGGTGTCTGCGAACAGTACTCTCATGGCCGTCGAATCCTGGCCTGTACGCTGCCGCATTCTGCAGGCACGCCCGTCTGCGAAGAAAACGGCTGCCAGGCCTGACAACACGCAGTCTTGGCAGAACACGTAGATCATCATAGATCATAGATCACAAATGGCCCTCAGACAACAGATGCGCAGCGAGCATGAGTGGTTTCTGCTTTCTCCGCAGGTTGGTGCTGGCTGAAAGGGCTCTCTTGCTGGACAGACCCTACAGGCTCTGAATTGTGATTCTAGCCTAGACTCTGGACCCTGTAGCTGACGGGATGACTGCATGGCTCACACTTCGACCCCAGCAGAGGACAGCAGCCAGCCAAACCATGTAACGTCACCAAGGTCGGGAGTGTGTGTAAGATGGCGTAAGCATTTGACATCAAAAAAAGGCACGGGTGGGCGTCGAAAGGTTACCGGCAACATTTTCTGAATGATGCTCCCGCACACCCACCCCCAAATGTATAATTGTCTCAGGGTCACAGCAAAGGGCAGAGATCTTCTGTTCGGGCTTTGGGGTTCTGCACATGCGGGATGTCGTTGAGGGACCGTGCGAACCAGCTTTCACCTTTCGTGATGGGTTACACAGTCCCCAACAACATGGTACAAAAAGGAGGCTGGAAAGCAAGAAAGGTGACCGGCAGACGGACGGTCGTCGCTGGCAAGCCGGCCGCCGAAAATGTGCCACCCGAAACAATGCCTAGATTCTGAGGAAGGGCCATGATCAGAATAACAGTATCCCCAGTTCATCGGCAGGTCTGGCCTGCTGGCTACTCTGAACCGTAACGCCGGCAGGCATCTGCGAACCAGGCAGCTGTGGGACCTAGCCACTTTGGAGATTGATTTGTGCGGCTCGCCCAAGCAACGTCTTGGGAAGAACTGCCAACTGAAGCATACTGTCGTCGGTCCCACCTACCGCAGGCTTCAAAAGAAGATGCATCCGACACGTGCTGCCAGGCCTGATGATCTTGTGGCACGCCCATGTGTGAATCGACGGGATGCCAAGCCTCTTCAAAGCTGCAGGTGGCTCGCTGGCGACCGTCGTATCGTTAAGCACACAACGAAGCAGCTGAAGCAAGGTAACAAGCCAAACTCATTTAATACTCTGTACTGCAGCGATTGAAGCCCTGTCCCAGGCCGTCGATGGGGCATCATCGTCCACTGTAGTCTCTGCTGGGAATGGCTGCCAGGCCTCCGTCATTGAGACACACACAAAGAGACTCGGTCTGTTGGAGTATCTCCGTGGCCCAGCTTGGACAGCTTAGAGAACAAGCGAAAGCGTCCGCGGCTGCACTTTGAGCTAACAAAGCCCCAGCCTCTAGGCAAGCATGCCAATCAGCTGTTCCTTCCTAGTGGCTTTGTAGTCACATCCTTGAGCGTTTCCTCCAACTCTTTTTCTCGCATGAGACATCGTTAAAGTGTAACCCGTATTGTCACTGTATCTTGCACCGGGGGTCACGTGGGAAAGAGTGTCTGTCATCGCACGTCAGTGCTCTTTGTCGGTGCACCCTGTAAGACTGTAAGAGCGGTCCAGGAGTCCAGGAGTCCAGGCCTGGCCTGGAAGCTTGATGGGTCCGAAAAGCCTGAAGTCTCTGATAAAGTCTCTCTGTGTCTCCCTGTGATCAAGTTGCACTCTAGTCTGCTTCAGAACTCGGCCACGCCAGGGGCCAGGGCGAGCCTGCGTTCGTCGTCTGATCAAGTTTCCGCTCCAACTCATCCAGCCCAAACCTTGGCTCTGGCACTTACGAGTCGGCATAGTAGGTCATAGTAGGTCCAGAGTTTCGGAATCGAGGTGACGGCTGAGCCGAACCGTGGGCCTCCATGTCATCTAGATCCAAGTCCTCATCTTCCTAAGGTGGCTGGGTTCAAGCACAGAATCTGCCAAATCCTCGCTATATTAGCTAGCTGCTGCTTCCTTCGCCTGTCTCCGAGCAGAAGGACTGAGGAAAGGGCTACGTCTGCGTGTGGCAGGAAGGCCTCATGCGGGACGATGGCGCCGACGGGAATCTCCTCACCCTCCGGCACCCAAATCCACACCCTCAGCATATCAAGCGATGTGTCTGGTCCGTCCGTTGTCCGCTCGGAGCTCCTCTGGGCAGGGGACCCGTCTTCGTCCAAAGGCGGTGGTGGTGGCGGGGGCAGAACCTCACGACGCAGCACAGCACGACCGTATGCACATGCCACCATCGTCTCGAACCTCCCAAATGGCCGACCATCCAGCTGGCTTGGCAGGTCTCTCCCAAAGCACTTTCTGGGCAACCTCCGCAGAGGAGGGCTGGGGCCTCGAATGCTGCGTGACAATGTGCCTCCGGAGCTTGTGTTTGCATGACTTCTCTCTTCGCCCTTGGTAGGACTCCACTGACAGATCCGGTGGTCCGCTAACCACCAAGCTTCCGTGCACTGGGAGTGAAAGCGAAGGCGGTTGCCGAGGCGTCCTTACACTCAGTCAAGGCAGACTCACCAAATAAATACAGTGAGCACGCCGTTGCAAAAAAGCTGCACCTTTGTTCGCAGATATCCACAGCATCAGGGTTTTTGTAATCGTGCTACATTGGCACTGCATGAGCCACTGCCCTCGTGACCAGCAACCTTGCAACTTCATGCGTGCTGGCACGTCGATGGGTTCCAGCAGCACTGGAAAATCGAAACAAAATTTATCTAGCTAGCTGTTAACAAATAGATAGTCTCGTGGGACCCGTGTCGAAGGCTTCAGCTGTTGATGCTGAGGAGACGTACATCGAATACAAGGACCCCTGTCAAGAACCAACGAATCAAACTCAAAATGCAGCTAGGTGCACGGAACTTTCCAGGCTAGACCCAAACCTCGGCACCTGGAGGAAGGCCACGACTTTCCTCCGCCCTTTCACCAAAAGCCAACTTGCCTGGGATCCAGAAACGGCGTGTTTCGCCTGACAAACAACACACACGGACGAGACTTGCGACTTCGTCCCAAGCGGATCCTGCCTTCGACCAGGAGCTGCAAGGCCTCCTTCAAGCCTTCAACGGGAACCTCCATCATCGCAAAATGCAGCTCTCTCTGTGACGCTGTGCTCGACGCCGTGCCTCCTTGATGAAGAACGTGTCCTGGGCCCCGAAAGATGTCGAAAGCACCAGGTCTCCATTTGAGGACCAGCCATTGTACAAGGCGGTCACGTTCCTGGTCGAGGCTGAGGCTTAGCGGTTTCTGGCACACTTTCCCTGAGGCCACCCCTCTTCAAGGGCGAAAGAGTGCCGAGGAGCGAATCAAGCCCTGGACTCCTGTTTCCGGTTCCTGGCAAAAAGCATTATACGCAGAAAGCTGCTTAGCTTTCGCGGCCCAGAGCAATGCCGTCAACGAGACGCAAGAAATACTCCACGTGCTGGCTCACAGTCGTATCGCCTTTAGGCCTTTAGGCCTGAAATCCCCGTGGAAGCCTGGCTTGAGCTTCTTGTAAGCGAGGCCGCTCGGGGTGGAGACCTTGCACTGCTGGGCGTTTTAATGGCTTTGGACTTCGGACTGCACGACGCACGAGTGCTTGTTGAATCATTGATTGCACTTCAATGGCATGATCGGCTCATGAAAGCCACAATCATCGCTCGGCGTTTTGTCAGGAATCCTGTACAGGATGGCTGACAGAGCACTAGAGCAGCGCACGCACCCTCCCCTACGTTTTTAATTAACCCCTTTTTGCGCATGTCATATGAGGTCGGTGGTTTAGCCTAGAAAGCTATATGCAGGCGACCTACAGTCTTTGGAAACCTGCGAAAAATGTCAAGAGCCGGTTCGAGAAGCTGGTTGCATGTTCCACAACATCTTGAGAAGGCGTGTCGAAGCCTGAAAAGGTGTGTCGATGCCTGAAACCACTGAGAGACTGGCTGCATCCTGCGGCGCAGCGGTCAGCCTGGCACTAAATTCACCATCGTCTTTGGCACCTTCTGACATTGCCCGGGGCTCCGAACTCTGCAGGTGGCTTTGGCTGCCTGGCTATAGACAATCTCAGCACATGGGATCCTACAGTCTACAGTAAACCGCAACAACCCAACATGGTTCGCAACTGCTTCATACTTCTTATGCCTCGGGGCTTTTCAGAGCTCTGCGCGATCAAACCAGACACAGGTCGTGTTAATTTGGGGAGTTGGAGATGGTGCAGTGTAGTAGGCTTGGGGTCACATGGTGAATCTCCACTCCGTGCGAGTCAGGGATTGCACATTTCTTGTGGGCTCAACTGGTTCCATGTCCCTTGTTCCTCTTGTTGCTTCCGCTCGAGGGTCTCAGAGCGGAAAAAGCGTGTGCCGACTGATCGTGTCATCCTGCCTGAAAAGAAAAGCGACAGCAGTAAGTTCACTAGTCGATAGGCCATGGTGCGGCCTGTAGTCAAAAACATTAGCTGCATTAACCGTCCCACGCACCGACTTTGCGAGGCCTCTCGATGGAATACAGCTCAACATCGAAGACCAAGGGGCCAGTCGGTTTGCTGGTCGCCTTAAAGGATCTTTGCACTCCGCAAGCCGATGAAGCATTGCCAAAGGCATTGGGTTTCGCCCCATTGACCCATGCAGAAGAAGCTTCGTGAATCCGTAAATCTCGAGCTTAACACAGGCTTTGTCATGTGGGAGTCAGACAGTTCAATTCTTCTCCAAGCGACAGACTCGTTTTTGCCAAAGGCCAGTTCTGGTGGGATCCAGAATCGGCGAGACTCCCCAGGTGCCATGATTTGGAGTCCTCAAAAGCAAAGAACTCCCAAGTATCCAAGTTATATTTGACAGGCTACGGCTATACTGTGAACTATGTCTGTGCCTTTAGGAAAGCCTTGAAAAAAGCCTCTGCCATCGCTCCTTCGGTCCATCCTGGCATCACCGAGTTCACACGAACCAAGCGTTTCTCGTTCCTGCTGCTGTCGATCCTCAGAACTCAGAACGGAACACACGCACCGAGCCGAGAGAAATCTCTCTTTCGAAGCTTGATTACGCAACGCAACCAGGGAGCATCTTGCCAGCCGGCGTCCATCCCGTGTAGTCGATCAAGACCTGGCAATAAGCTTCCGGGACAGAACCGAACCGGCTCGCTCAGGCATCTCTTGAATCAATATCAACATTGACACAACAGATCATTCAGCCTTGTCCCACGGCTGCGGACGCTCACAGGAGGGGTTCCTTAGATGGGAAAGTTCTCGTCAACAACGCAGACGCAGCACCACACATAGATTCCACAGCAGATAGCTTGGCTTGGCCCAGGTGGCGTGAGCGGAATCGACTTTGAGAGCGCACAGGTCGGCCGCAGCAAGAGCTTGGACTTCAAGCCACCTAGCAACCGCGGAATTGTTCAGATCTTGTCTTCTGGACTCTGTCCATCTCTGTCCTATCCGTCGGTGTGGAGATCAAGCGTGAGAAGCGAAAAGTTCACGACGACGACTGCAAGGCCCTAAGGCCACTTAGGCGAGTCGCTCGAGGTGACTTCCGCATCGCCGGGCGCCACAGCGACATCTTTGGGAGCTTTCGGATCCAAGAACCCCAGGTCAATGCCTCAAGGATAGGATTCCGACCGAAATCTACAGGCTCAGCCCGCTCCCCCCGCCTTGTGCATAGGCAGGCAAGTTTTCCGCAACTCCAGCGGAAGCTGCTGCATTGAAAAACCATCTTCTCCTGGACAGGAAGACTTCTAAGCCGCAGTGTGCGTGCTCCCGTGCCGTCTGCCCCCTCCCTCTCACCACTTCACAAAGCAGGCTGAGCTCGAGCTCACAGTTCATAGCTCTGCCAAGACAAATCCATAGCATGGCACCTGACGGGCCACGAAGGGCTCGGCACAGCCGATACGGCCGCAAGCGATCTCTGCAGCCTGCATACCCTGGCATGCGCAGACGAAGTCCGATACAATGACTAAGCTTTGGATCTAAGGACCATCCGGGATCCCTGCACTGCAACCACCAAGCCAGAAAGGATCAACAATGGCTGAACTCTGCGCCGTGCCATTGCTGCAAAGCTCTGAACACGCATGCAAGACGTGAAGTGAAATGTTTGACTCCTCAGTCAGCTCTATGCGAGTGAGAGGCTATGCTTCAGGAGTCATCCGGATCCTGTCCGTGCGGTATGTGCGGTGTTAGCGGTTAGCACGGGGTAGCCGAGGCTGGGTGTTCTATAATTACCACAAGAAGCCGTGCTCGAAGCTGTCATACGCCGCGACATCACAATGCTTAAGTGTACACGAGGCTGTCAAGACACTCTGAGCTGAGACCGTCAATCTGGAAATCCGAGGCAGGTACACGTTCTGTGGCTGCTGGATCATGGCCCTCAACACACAACAAGTGCAATGTCCATGCTGTTTTTTCCTTAGTTTGTCGGTGCATCGCAACGTTAGAATCTCAGGAGGTGGCAGGGGCACTCGGGGACCTTCTGGGAGCGGAGGTTGCACGATTTGCCCTGGCAGAAGTGGTTCAGTATCTTCTCGGGCAAAGGTCCATCTCGCCATGACCGGCGGATTGTGGAGAACCTCGCTATGTCACGCGATGCTGCTTAGCTAGGGTTTAGGGTTTGCGAAACAGAAGGGACCATCAGCGTCTGAGCTTCATGCCACGGCCATCGCTGCGATGGCTGCCCAGCAAGCCAAGCCAGCACTACTCGAGGTGACATGAAAGCAAGCACGTATCTCACATCCAAGCACTCTCGCTTATGCCGCTCAGATGAACCGATGAAAAGCCTGCAGGGCTGACTGTTTTTCTCTGGAGCATGCAGCCGTCATGATTCGACCTACTTCGGGCATACGGGGCAGCACTGGCCGTTCTCATCCGTCGGCATGATCTCCTCCTTCTCACACATCGTTGGGAAGCACCAGACATAAGGGCAAACATCGCTTTCTTCTGCACCGAACTTGCCCGTAGCGCCGACAATCTTGGGCTCAATTTTGATGTCGGGATTGACACAGTATGCACAGCAATGGCCGTCGTACTTCTTTGCAGTGAATCCAGTGGGGCATTTCAGCTCGCCACAAACGACATCCTCACAAGCATCGACAATGGCATCCATGGCCTTCACTTGCACCAACATCTTTGTGTGCATGTCCTGATCCATGCCTACGACTGCATTGCCCGCAAGGAGGCTGTCTGGCAAGGTGTCGTCTGATTCGTCAGTGGGTTCCTGTTGGCTTCCTCGAATGTGTGTTGCGAGACCAACATGCACCAGACCGAATAGCAGCGAGATCTGCAGGAGGCGAGCCATGGTGACCTCTGAGGTGCAATGGCCAGGCCAGACTTCAATGGAGGCAGGTTGAACAGCTCGTGCTGCGAGAGAACGGAGCAAGGACGCTAACTTTCACATGAATTTCGGCTGCATTGCATGGGCAGCAGCAGAACCAAGAAATCTACAGCTTTTCTTCCCGAGTCTTTCCCCGCAGCACTGCTCAACAATCTCGGCTCCGTGAGTTCACAGCGCACGCTGCTTCCTTTTTCACTCTTGGGCTTCCCATGGCGCGGCGACCATGGCAGGTTTGCTGCCAGCATCTTCGTCCCCCTCACTGGCAGTTGGCGCCCATCGGTTTCTGATGTCAACGCACTCGAGCCTGCCAGAAGCTCAAGTTAACCCAATACAATCAGCTGTGCCGGCCGCTCATAATGCTTTCGAGCCGTGAGGGAACAAGCTCTACAGACTGTGGTTGGCACTGCTGCAACCTGCAAGTCCGTTTGGAAAACTCAAAACACGAGCCTCATACCAATCGAAACTGGATCATCCTCGCCCTTCTTCATAAACTTTCGCGACTTGACCAACCTGCGGCCGACGACGTCGAGTGGAGTGCAAGGACAGCGACCGTTCAGCGGCCTGGGAGCAAACTCCTGCATGGCTGGCATCACGGCGATGGCAGGAACCTGCACGCCGCGCTCCAGACTCCATGCCGACTCTACAACTCCAGGGCCGATGCCTTCAGGCCATCGCCCTGCTCGCCCTGATGGAGGCAAGTCCGTCGCACGTGGGCAACAGTACAACGACAGCACCTCGTCCTCACGAAGGAAGCGCCCAGCCTGCAAGATGGCCTCCCAACTGGAGAACAAACGAGCGTCCACGTGCCAAGCAAAGCAAAACTCAACCGGTGCTTTGGCATGCTGTTGTAGGGGCCAGGCCTTAACAGCTAAATGTAGTTGCCGAGGTCCCATGCCAAGAACGACGGCAGCTGCATTTTCCCTGAAAGATGCGAGGCAGACACACGGCAAAGCTCTCTGAAGGCTGCAGAAGCATGCTTGTTTCCACCGAGACGGTCCTCATCTTTGGTGGCTGCTTCAGTGTGATTCCATGCTGTTCTGAACAGAACTACGGACGGGCTGTGAAAATCTCTCCTGAGGCGGTTCTTCAAAGCTGCAGCCATCTTGGGCATCTTCTCCCTGGTGCCTGGCAGGCCCGGTCAAAAGTACTTCGAGAACTGTCCTTTGCCTTAAAGCACGCAGCCGAACTTGTCAAGAATCTTGCAAGCATGATGTCACAAAGGACGAGCCTGTGGCCAAGATCTGCTTCTCCTCTACGGTCACATCCTCCAACCTGGAGCCATCAATCAATTTCCAAAGAACCGAAGCTTCGTCAGGAAGGCCTTGGTCGTGGAAGAAGTCGGCACTCGAGGAACAGGACATTTGCAAGATCATCCTCCAATCCCCAGCACAATGCAACAGGCTGGCATGTTTCGCAAGTTTACGCAAAATCGGAGTCCTGCTCATCTATTTTGACCTGCTTGAAGTATGGCACAGCTCCCAGGACCTGCAAATCCATTCCGTATCTTGTTGCAGCAGGCATTGCTCCACAGCGCGCCTGTTCGCCTTTCAGGTCGCTTCCTTGAAGCATCCTTGACACCACTCCCTACAACGCCAAACATCGAAGTGCACCCCCTCCTCCCACAAAGGAGCATGGACAACCTTACCCAGACGAGGTATAGTCGCCCAATTCAGGCGAGCGTCTCATTGGCCAATGCAATTGCCTTGCTTGGAACATCGTATGTAACCACAAGCTGTCGACATGCAAAGTCGGAAACGCATCCGGGCCACTTTGAGCGCGTGGTTCGTTGAACGATCTCCGATGACACGCATGACCGCCCGCCCGCTTAACTGCATGCGGTTCTTGATGACGCGTGCCAGACCTCCGTCGACCGTGAATCCAAAAACGCCTAACGTGTAGCGAGGAATCACCATTCTCGGGGGCACGTTTCGCATGAAAGTTCTTAGAAACGAAAAGGTCTCCATCCGGATCCTGGAACAAAGGCATGTAAGGGCGCAAGGTACTTTCGCAGGACTTATCGGTGTCCTTCTCCTTGTGGACCTTCTCCCAGCGCTGCTTTCTTTGTATTTCCGCCACCTCCCTGGAGAGAAACCCGACGACATCATCTTCGTGCGGCCAGTGCTGTCTGTGTCGGCCTCTCGGGACTTGCTTCTGGCTTGTCACCTTTGGACCAAATGGTGTCCACCTCGACAAGAAGAACCACTCCAACTCCCCGACACATCTCCGCCCGAACTAGGGGCCCAGTACCTCCTACGTCTGCAGCTCAGGTCCTCGCCATGGCACTATCACTATCATCGCTGTCAGCTTGGTGTAAACTCACCTGAATCGAAGGGAGGAGGCAAGGCATGAATGAGCACTCTGTCCGCCAGCTACACACGACCCTCAGCACATGATCTGACATTCTTGCCGTGTTGCCAGCTGTCTCTGCCCAACATATCCATGCCGAAACGTCCCGACGAACGTGCCGAAGTTGCACGATCTTGCTGCTGCCTTAAAATATGATACCAGGCCATCCAAGCAATGCATGCGTGCATGCATACGTCCATGCATGCATGGATTGCAATGCCGAATGCATGGTTGTCCGACCTTGCTGCCCTGCCGAACAAGGCACAACAAATATCAGAGCAGCAATCCATCTCCGTGATGGATAGTGCATCGGCATGAGCGGAATACGAATGCAAGAACGGGCCAATTAATTGTATAAACAACTGTGATCGCGCAGTATCATACGTTCTTTTTGTCAAGCTTTGCGATCATGCCTGGCATTCTATGCCTATGGAATGAAAGCCCGGGACCAGGTGTCGGTATTTACAGCACGATGCTTGCCTGAGCTTGCTTTAAAAAAGGAAACCACATGCCAGTGGCTATGCAATTGCAGAGCTGCCCGTGACCATGTTTGCAGCTACTGGCCGAGCCAATCCCATTGCGAGACAATCCACGGCACTTAGAACTTTCTAGAAAGCCGGGTCGGCAAGCGCATGCACTCTGGCATTAGACGCTGCTTTTGGAGGCTGGATTTTTTTCTGAGTGACTCCGCGTCCTTGAGGTGAAGGACTCTTCGGCAGCTCTCATGTAGTACGACCTTCGTTTGCCTTGTCCTGCCATGAAGCCGTGGGAAGCGAAGTTCATTCAGAACTGACTGGTGCCGATGGAACGTTCGGCCTGCCTCCGTGAAGATAGCACTACGAAGCTTGATCAACAAAACCGATGCGATGCCAGGCGCCTCCTTTGCCTCTTCCTCGGACTGCTCTTTGGACTCCTCCTCCTCCTCCGACCCGTCTCTGAGCTCCTCAGCTTCAGGCTCCTCCTTCGGCCGTTCGCCCTCGGGCTGCTCGCCCTTGTGCTGCTCCTCCTTTTTGACCCCCTCCTGCGTCTCAGGCTCCTGCATTTGGAAGCACAGCCACAAAGATCATGTTGACGTCATGCTTTCGGTCCAGCTTGGAAGCACTGGATTCACGAATCCGGAACTGACAGGAGGTGCTGTGGCTTGCAAGGAGGTACAGTAGGGGAGTTGCGATGAAGGTAGTTCCATGTAGTTCCTGTTGCCGATAGGACCGACCTCCGAATGGGTCCTAAATTACGGTGCTGTCTTGCTCGAAGAGTGCAGCTCGGGCGGCACGTTCGGTTTTAGTCCGAGGCAACTGTGCTGTCCTTTGTGGGCGGCTTAGTCTCGACATCCTCGAGCACTGCCTCACACAAACGAGCAAAACTGCTGTAACAGGACAAGGTGCTCATGAGTCGGCTTCCCTCGATCTGGATCTCTCGTGGCTCTCTCTGGTCCCTGCGCCACCTGAACCTCGACGACTGCTGAAGGTGCCATCGGCTCAGACTCTGCCTTCGACAGCTCCTTACGACTTGGATCCAGGGATACTCAGAGTAAAGACGGATGGCCAGCCGAAAGATGTCTGCCTCTCAACCTACCCCGTGACGCCTACAAAGGTACAGCTGTTGCCATCCACGAGGCGTCTTTCTGAAGAAGTTCTGTTGAAGCTTCCTGCATCGGCACAGGTGTTCCGCGACGATACTGCTCTGAGTCTTTGTTCGCGGGACAGGAAGATCAAGCCTTTCAAGTGCACACGTACCCGTTATCGCTTCTCAAAGAACTTCATCAAACATACTTGTCTCACTCACCCAGAGAGCCCCCATGGCCTGCTCTTCCGCTGCCGCTCTTGTGGCTGGCAGCTTCTCCTCCACGTCATTCACCGGCACGACAGATTCTTGTGTCTCCTCCAAAAGTATGCATGACAGCGCAAGGAGTTTTGCGCTGCAGGGCCCAGAGTAACTGCGGAATGAGGTCGAGTGCCTGTGCCTGGCAGACGAGCTGTTGAATATCGGCACGGCAATACCGCAGAACCTTGGAGCCTGTGGTGCAAGCACCGTTTGTGGGGACGGCAGGCTTTGCAGACAGGAAGAATATCGAAGAATCTATGCAGGCCCTGGCCTGCTTTTTTCAAGCGCACCTGCTTCAGAAGCATCGACAAGTGGATTGCTTGACTGGCTGGCTGTACAGACTTTATTGTAGAAGCCATGTAGCAGGCCTTGATTCGATAGTACTCGCAGTCATTTAACTTCTTGACCTCGCATGTCTACTCCTTCGCTCGAAATGCTTAGTGGGCTGATGCTTCCAGGATGCGTCGCCGGTGCTCGAAGGTCTGACAGGTATTGGGATCTTCGATGCGGAGACGTGCCAGACTCCATGCGCCCGCCTGTCATAGAACTCCGAGTAATACTTCGTGATGCCGTCGACGTAAAGCCCCTGTAGAGAGCGCAGTAACATGCAGTAATAGTGTGCTTTCAAGACGTGAGCTTTATCCACAGCATCGTTTAACGGAACTGCTTAAAACCTGCCTCAAGCTTCTGCAAGTCGTACCGGCCAAGTCTTTCCCATGGCTGCTCTGGGCGCGCCCTGCAAGAACTTTCTGCTCGTGCCGCTCTGCCCACGGAGCCGCGGAGCAAGTGGCCGACGTGGCCTGGTGAGCTCGACCAAGGCAGACTCCGATCTGGACCAGCCCATGAAACTTGCGGCCAAGACGACCTGGGGCTATGCGAGGCTCTCTCGATTGGTCCCGGCGACTGAAAGGATAAAGACACGAGCCGTGGCTCGTTGTCTGAGGCAGCTACGCACGCCGGAGCAGCAGCCAGGGCGGCAGTGGCAAGGCCTCGAAGGCCAACTTCTTCTGAACTAAGCCTGGCTCGCCAAGAAGGCCGCGGCCCGAGAAGGCAACCCCTGGCCCAGTGTAGCCGAGATGTCGAGCCTTCGATTCAAAATGCTGAGTATTGCTTCCACGGATCGCAAACCTTCACACCCGATTTGAATGCAAAGGCGCCGCGGGATTTGCCGCCCTGCAATTAATCACTGCCGGGAGAAGACCCGCGCACTCACTTGTCTGTCTCTTCGTCGTGTGTTCTTTCCTCAGGTTCTTTCTGACCACGTCTGTTCGTTGTTCGGCCCTGTCAGTTTGGCAGACATGTGCTTGGTGGCTCCGTGGCAGCTTTCCCTCTTATCCGACTTGCTGGATCCGTCTCATCAGGTCCGTTCAGGGATTCCGTGTTCGCGGCTCATGATGCTCAGAATCGCTTTGGGCTTCAGAGGTGAGTATTTCGTTCGGGTCTCGCTGTAGAATATTGGTGCCAATAAACATCTGGATGAGCTGAACACACGATGTGGAACGCGCCACAGCACACCACATCACACCACCGATCCGATCGTGCTACAATGTAGGACGACTATGCTCGGGAAACCGCAGTGTCTGTCGCCTGCAGGATCTCGCCAGGACTGCACTGTGCATGGTGCCGAATGCATGGACATGCACGGCTTGAGGCCGACTCGGCCCGTCGGAAGTAAGACTGCTGGGCAGTGCCGATGGATCCTTGTAAACCCCAAGCCATCGAAACAAAGCTGCTGCGAGGGAAAAGGGAGGAAGACGTTACGGAAAAAGCGTTCCATTGGGAGCATGCGAAGCCTCACAGGAAATGGAGGCTCGCGCCGGAACTCATGTTTGCATGTCATCCGAACGGAACACCGCGGCAGCGTTGAGATCTCGCGGCCTTTTCTCAAACCCGCGGTCCAATAGTCTAGACATGTCTAGACTCGGCCCATCCTTCCTTTGCTCCACTCCTGCCCGAGACGCTGCTTCTGACTCGACCAATTTCACATGAGTGCTAGCGTGGAAACGAAGTTTCGATGTTCCTACGGAACATGGTCCTCGGTCTAGGCTCCCCCGCAACTCTTTTCTGTCATGCACGGGCTTGCCGGAAAACGGATTACCTAGGACACAAGTTCAAGGACTTGTTCATGCAGGGTCTGCTCGAAGCACCAAGCACGGCAGGTTTTCTCCCTGTCTGCACAGGGGTAGCTGCAGCTGCCGGATACATGCTTTCCTCGAGCGAAGCCGGTGACAAGCCCGGGCTTTGCACGTTGACAGATTTGCCCTGATGTTTTCGTTTTTTGAGGGACTGGAAGCCTCACATCTTGAGACCTGCCTGCATGTTTGCAAATATGTTCTTGTCATATTTACCGTAAATATTTACCCCTTCCCAATCTGCTTCTTCTTGCTGTCCTCCTCGGCATGCCATAGGCTTCTGAGAAGGACAACTTCAAGGCGTGAGTAGGTGTGCGAGTTTGCATGTGTGTGGATCGCGGCAAGTCTTATCGTAATGCATGGACATCTTCATTTCTCGGCTGGCTCTCTTCGAAGATGCTGGAGAAGTCAGCAAAGCTTGTCTGAGTCCAGCACCCAGGAAGAACACAGGACTCCGAGCAAAGCAGCTTCCTCAGCAAGAGTTCTATCCATCACAGAGACGACGCCGAAAGGGTAAGCCGTCCGCCAACAAAGCAGACCACGCCCAAAAGCCTACAGGCGCCACACACGCAATAGGACTCGGACTGCCTGTTGTCACAGATTCGGGCCTACCCCCTTGTTGAGCTGAGCTGCCTTGCAGGGCATGCAATGCTACTGTTCTTGTACCGCACATGCATAAGTATGTATGTATACATACATACCTTACATACCGTCATACCTACATACATACATACATGCAGATGCCGTAAACACGTTGGGGCAAGCAGCAAGACACCTTGACTCGACCACACACAGACTCAGAGACATACACTATGACACCCGGCAAGCTTGCAAAGACCGTGCAGGATAGTCAGCAGATGAGAAATTGCTTCAAGGACAACATGGACACACATGCACACGCAAGGAAATGCACACCTGGCATCAGGCTGCAGAACGTCACCCACACGCACATCCGGAATATCTGCTTCTCGAACAATCAGCTGTATGCATTTTGCATTTTGCCCCCTCCCACCCGCCCAAGTGCAAACACCCCCTATTAGGAGTGGAACTGACGGAAGTGAGGATGCTAGACCTCTGCCAGACCTTTTGCTTTCCCCAAAAGCACACTGATAAGCCTGCATCACACAAAAGCGTCCCGCTCAGGTCATGCGGTCCATTCGCCTTGTTCTCGACATGCCCCCGGCCCCGGCTACGGACTGCCATCCTGTGGTTTGCATGTCAGTATGTCTTTGCATGCTTAATCATTCCGCGTTCCCTTGCACCCCCAAGCTGTTCAACCATCAAGGTCTCGGTAGCTGGTTTCTAGGACAGCTGTCTGCCCTCATCCGGCTGCGTGTTGAACTTCCCAGTCCGTGCCCTGGCTTGGTGATGGTTCTGCCGAGTGCTTCTCGCTCCTCATCTCCAGTGTCCAGGGGTGTCGCCCCTTGTCGGCTGTCGACTGGCTCGGGTCTCCGGCAGCCCCAGGTATCGAAAAAACTTCATTCGCCCGAACAGCCGCTCGCCCGCTGCTTCAAAACCCGGAATCGTTTGTGAATGTTTGTGATCGGTGAGTCTGAGTCGGATGCACGGTGGTTGTGGGCTCAGGCATGCACGTGTTGGACAACCGCGCGGCAAGTGCACGAAGGGCACGAGGGGCCACATCTTGTCTGAGAAATGGCATGGACGTGTGGTCTCAAACCGCTGGGGGCCCAGGTTGAGCCGTTTCCGCTCCCTCCCTCATGCTTGTTTCCGCACACATTGTCCAGCGAGCCTCGGGCGAGCTAAGCTGCTCTGGACGTGAGGAAATCCGGCCTCGGTCACAAGCCTTGCCTGCTGTCGCTGACTGCGCTGGCGCTCTTGAGATTTGGGCGAAGCTCGTCCAAAGCTGCGAGCACGGGAAGTAGGCGGCCAAGGCGCCACAAGGTGGACCTGACCGAGCATGCCAAGAATGCTCGGACCTCTGACTCTCACCACAAGTGTGGTTAAGCGAACCATGTTTTCAGGCACGAGATACCAAGCTGCAGCTGGGTCTGTGGTTCTTCTATCTGGGAAACACATTTTTCCGCCTGCCTGCCGTTACTTCTACGTACGACAAAGCAAACCATTTTGGAACTTGTGTCGGAATCATCCGATGCGATGAAGTGACAGTGAGGTGAAAAAGCGGAGCGTCACCGGATCGCTTGGGCGACCTCCAGCCTCCTGCCACGTCCAGCTGCAGACACTGCTCTCAGCTCTCCCGTCAGGATCTGATCCAAAGCTGCTCGATGCGGCAACGTGGCATGTTTGCGCCGCCTGGCCCTTTTTTGCCTTTCACATGCAAGCGGGTTTTACGCCGAACGCGTAGGGAGGAGGTGCCACCGACCGTGGCATGCGAAGTACGGTCACCTGCACAGGTCCACAGGGCCGTAAAACTGCCTGAAGCAATAAATAGAAGCTCCAAACTACGTGCTGGTCAGGGGAAACTGAAATTAAGAGCCTCCACTTGGGAGCCGTCTTCCTCGCAGCAAGCGAGATATTTGCTCTTTGCATTCCGAATGCTAAAGGCATAGAGCTGCCAGGATGCTGCAGTCTCGAGAATCCTGATGTCCGCATCCTCTCGGAGAACCGTATCGGCTTGGCTTCGCAAGTTGCGAGATTGCAGTCCTCGCCATTGATTTTGAGGATGAGATCATTCTCCCGCAGGGTTTCTTGAGGGTTTGCTTCGTTGTGCTCGTGCACCGTACCTCCGGTTTCGAAGCTGCAGCAAACTTCACCCTTTCGCTATCTCTCAGCCTCCCCTCTGCACTTCATACTTGCTTGCAGTCACCTTCCGGCATGATCTCTATGATTCGCCAGAGATGGTCACCACGTTTTGCAAGTTTCCTGCAGTACGCGGAGAAGCAGAGCGACAAGTCGAAGTTTTTTCAAGTAAGATGAAGCTGCAAGGCTGTCAAAGCTCATCCCAGCGAGGCTGCTGATGGAACCCCACACAATCTGTGATGTCGAGCTGCCGCAGCAAGGCAAAATGCAGCCAGGACTCAATCCATACTTTCCATTTTTTGTGAGTTTGGCCTCCACTCATGCATTCTTACAGTCTCCTTGCTTGGCTTTACCATGTGTTGAGTAAGGAAGCTATAGCAGCTAGTGATACCCTGCATCCGAGCGCTCGGTGTGGGCAAGTGAAGGACTTCCGCGCAGGTTTTTCTTCCAAGGAGCCGTGATCTGATGGCCACTGGAAACCTGGAAGCTGTCATGTGCTTCGGACACATCATATGAATCATGTGTCATGTCTGATGCTGACAAACTGGCACACTGCCAGGTGCAGCGACTTGGTCGCGGAGAATCATAACCCCTTTTTTGTTGAATCCTTCGCACCTCCGACGTTGGCATAATCTCGCACCAAGTTGCATCCAGGCCTCTTGGCTGGCGCGGCTCTTCAGAATCTCGGGCTGCCTGTGGTACACTGAAGAAACATGCGCAACACATTGAGGAAGGGCAGCTGCAGTCCTTAGTTGAAGTTCCAGTTGACGCACTTGGCGCTGAAGTTCTGGAACCTCTGGATGTACCTGTCAACGCTGACACTGCACTTCAGGGCACCAGCACACAGCTCGAAACCCTGCGTGAGCGCACCGATGTGCGGTCCACTTGCTCCGTCGGCGCTGGCTCCAGAACCCATGTTGAGTCGCTGGAGGCGCGCGGGTTAGAGACAGATCTCTGCGGTCTGCCGAAGGCTATGCATGAGCAAGAAGTACGTGGTGACAAGCTTCAACACTGCCGATGCCGTGCAACATCGATGATGACCATGCGCTTGCTCTAGCATCTACACTAGCAGCCGCTTGTCATGCTATTTACCACGGAAAAGCTGCGCTCAAAGTCTTTGAGCTTGAGAGAAACAACCGCAGTCGATGACAAAAGATCTATGACCCGCACAAGGAAGCAACTGCGTTGAAAAGCAGAACCTGCATGCAGGGAGGTCAGAAGCGATGCAGGGTAGCACCGCTCGCATGGAAACAGTCGGCAAAACAATCTTAAAATGGAGCCAACCAGTTCAATAAACAGGTCGGTTAGACGTGATCGAGTGACATGCAGGTGGGTAGTCTTCGCGAAGTTCGTGCTTGTCTTGCTGCTTGATTCTGGAAAAATTTATGCAAAAACAGATATCTCATATGTTGGAAGTCTGGTGGATGCCACAGTTTGACCGATCAAGCGAGCTGGACAGCTGCAGCTATTCCCTGCTTGATACAGAGAGTTCCATAAACTTCTGATGTGATGCGGTCTTGTCTTGACTGCAGCATCTGGAGCCAGGCACCTGCCCATTTCCAACAGGCACATGAGCTCTGCAATGGCATAGAGCTTTGGCAATAGCCTGACCGAATCTCGAAAGCATGCGCGACCGAGCGGGTTACCCCCTTCCCCGCCAACACGACCGAAAGAAAAGAGTGTCTGTGCCTCACGCCGCTGGGCTCTGCTGCTTTCCAGGGCTGTGGAAGGCCCAGTTTCCGAGTGGCTCGAACGCCGAGGAAGACCTCTCGGACGGGAAGTCTTTTCTGCTGTTTTGTCATATGGTTGTATATTAGCCATTTGTGTATCTCCAACCCTGCAGCAACAAGAATGGGACTCCGCAAGCCCATCATCACCACCCCCCTCTACCCCTCCTCTTTCCTTCCTTCCGGCTTTGGGCGCAGCCTCGGAGATGCTGATGCCGTTGCTTAGCCAGTCCAGGCAGGAATACCTCTGCTGGCATCCATCTGCTTCCTAGAACTCGAGCGAGAGAGAGAGAGAGAGAGAGACTTGGGCTCAGGCACCACGTATGCCACGATGAACAAAGCTCCGGTGGTGCCGGTGGATGCCACAGCTCGGATCTGCTGGGCTACGGCTGACCTGGCGTGGCGTCTTCTTCTTGCACCACTCTGAACTTCAGAGAAGCCCAAACCCGTGAGTTTTGAGGCAAGTGCTCATCAAAGATGTAGCACAGGCCAGCGATGGCAAGAGATATGTACCTCATCAGTGAGACTAGTCGATCCATGACATTCTCTTCCAGGCTTCTGAACTTCTTTGGGCGCACAAGCTGCGATAGTTCCGGCTGCAATTCACCTGTGCGGCTGCCTCACAAGCACCCGTCACCGCGCTGCTCGCTAAGAGCAGCCCAGGAAATTCCTCGGCAACGGGACACCCAACACGCTGAGTTTGAAGGTCTGTCGCCCTTGGTTTTGCTGCCTAGGTGCCAGCGGGTGAGCTGACAAAAATCCAGACAAGGCTACGCGGGCTTCGATCCCGTGACGCCTGGACCGACCCAGCCAGGAAGGCCTGGCAGCAGCCGCAGAATCGCTTTCCAATCAACTAAGTCTAAACTGCCCTGTGCCTGGAGCCAGGTGTGAAGACATAGAGCACCAGGTGAGCTAAACCCAACAAGGATGCTGCAAAGGCTGCAACGGAGGCCACTTTCTGGCCTCCGGCTGCGTTAATGCGCACGTTCAGTCGGTGCTCCCCGACATGCTTGCGGCCTCGTCTTAGTTGCGCCAAGCGGGACGGCTGTACACCTTCTTGCACAACCTGATCCACCTGCACTTGCAGGAGACTGCCCTCGCATCTCCGGTCCCTGCATGTCCCTGCTGCCTCCTGCACTTTGCAAGAGCACAGCCTTGCTCTCGAGACTCTGCTTCCGGGGCACATCCTGGCAGTGCCAGGAACATGTGCAAAGTGTTCAGGGGTTGCTCAGTCAGCAAGAAAAACGGCGCTTGACAAACCGTAGCGAAGTGATGCCAGTGCTTTGCTAACAGCTGGAGCAACGGGGAGCCTGTAGCATACAGCCTGCCGAACCTCAGTGTCAAAAAAGGGTAGTGTAAAGAATCGGATCGCCCGCTGCACGAGCGGGATCACGCAAGCGAAGCAGATCGAGATGTGTGCAAATCAGCGGGGCTGCCCGGCTTACGGACCAAGTTTCGCGATCCCTAACCTTTCAGGATCCATCAAACCCAATAACCCGAGACGAGATCTGTTTCGGGTATCGAAACCGTGCTGCAGCGCTCGTCGGGTTTCCAGTGTCACCCTGGCTGCGGCGAAAACAAAGCCCGCGACTGGCGGCAGCGAGCTGGGCAAGGCCGCACTTGGCCTTGTCTTCGACGTGCAGTGGCGACGATTTCAGCATCGCAAATCACGCTCAGCTGCTCAGCCAATGACAACATCGCTCGGCCGAGCCGAAGCAGTTTCGACTTTGCAGCTGTGCGTGTTTGGCTCCGCGTGTCAGTGCCAATGATTCCAGTGCAACTGTGTGGCTCTGTGCATGCCCAGTGCGCGGCGACTTCCGACCTACATCTGCCTAGACCCAACCCTGCTTTGATGTTGTCCAGAGCCCACTCTCTAGGCCGGTGTAATGACGGCGAGTGCAGCTGCACTGAGATCGAAGCACTTCGATAGCTCGCAGACTTTTCCCCGAGCAAGAGTTTGAGTTTGCCTTCGTGAAACTGGGCAGCTCGGCAAAGCCTGAGCTGATGAATGCATCTAGGACAACCTTCACTAATTTCTGTGACAGAATCGACGGGATTCGGGAAATTATCTGCAGCCATGAGACCACACTGGCGCCACAGAATTTTTGGCGGCTTGTGATTGCCAGCATTTGCCTAAGATGTTCACGGCCCACGTCCCGCATTCCTGACATTCTCTGTCTGAGGCTGGGACCATCCTGCATGCCGCTAAAGCCTAGGAGAAAAGGCGAAACAAAAGGCGAAATAAAGCATCCCAGTGCAAAGGCATCCTCGAATGCTAAAGCTTCTAAAAACAATGCTTTCAGCTCTGGGCTTTCTCAGCAGCAGCGATAGACGAGAACTCGGCAAGTGCCCCTGTTGGGCCCCTGATGAGCGGTAGGGCTAGGGAGCCAGCCGTTCTTGCTAATAGCACTGGTATTTCGAAACACTGCGCCTCCCGGTGATGTGGTCGAAAGTGCAGTACACTCGAAGAGGCGGGGCCTCATGGGCTCATAGGTCAAGAGAGATGTCGACGAAGAGCTTTCAAAGTAGCCAAGCCGACGACCGTCTCAGGACATATCTCGGCCAACAGGATCGCAAAGTGAGCCTGTGCTTCTGCCTGCAGGGCGACCATCTTCCTGAGTGCATAGCTCGGTCACCGCGTGAATACTCGAGCTGCATTGCAGAGGCGGTCGGCGGTCCTTTGTGACCACAAGGCATCTGCTCTTTGCCTGGATATCGCACACTGGCATTCGCCAAAGAAAAGCCACCTGTGCTTGCGAGGGCGAGTTTCCACACATCGCAGCAACTCCCAGCATTTGGGCCTTGAGCGGGAGAGATCTTCGAAGTCCTCGTGCCCAAACCTCCTGAAAGCCAGCCATGTTGACTTTGGAGGTGTGCGATGTACTGTGCCCGCTCCTACTCACCCACTCCTAGTCTTGCTGAAACTGCCGCTGCTGCTGCTACTACTGCTGCTGCTGCTACGGTTGCGGCTATGCCTACTCCTCCTCCTGCCCCTCCTTCTCCCCCCCTCCTCTGCTCCTCCTTCCCTTCCCCATACTGCTACTACTACTACTACGACGACTACTACTACGACTACGACTACGACAACGACTACGACTACCACTACGACGACTACTACTAATGCTACTACAACTACAACTACTACTACTACTACTACTTTACAACAACAACAACAACAACTACTACTACTACTACTTCTGCCACTACCACTACTACCACTACCACTACCACTACAACTGNNNCACTGCCCCTGCCCCTGCCCCTGCCACTGCCACTGCCACTGCCACTGCCACTGCCACTACTACTACTACTACTACCACTACTACTACTACTAAGTAGTACTACTACTACTGCTACTGCTACTACTACTACTACCACCGCCACCAAAACCACCACGAAAACTACCACGACCACGACCTCTACTAAAACTACTACTGTCTACTACTACCTACTTCTCACAACTTCGAAATACTACCCACTGCTGCTGCTACTACTACTACTACTCCTACTCCTACTCCTGCTACTGCTACTACTACTACTGCTACTACTACTACTACTACTAGGGCCCATCACCCTCGTTTGCCGCACTTCCGGGGTTTGGTGGGGGGCAGGGGGGGGGGGNGGGGGGGGGGGGAAATAACGGCATGTTTACATCGGAGTGGCATATAAGCTTCCATGTTGATTGACGCGCTGTCACAAGCATTCATGCCTTGTGCGAGCGTGCCCGAAACACTGGTGTTTACAGGTTTTCGCCACTTTATGCGGCATACTGCAGAAGGATGGTTGGCTTTCTGGCATAAGGCGCACTGTCATAAGCGGTGATGCCTGGTGCGAGGATACCCAACTGGTATTTACAGCATCTGTGCCTTTTGCACAACATAGTGCACAACAACATGGTGACGGCGAAGATGATGAAGATCCCATACTGTCATCAGTATCTCCCATAATATCATCAATATCTCATCTCATAGAAAAGATTAGTTTTTAGAGGTCGTAGAAACCACCTATATTCGTAAGTCCTGCGCCTGCCACGCAAAACGCAATTGAAATTGCCAAAATCAGGTTGATGTGAGGGACACGCTTGAACAGCAAAAACTCGATGTTTTTGCCGATTTCAGAACAAAAACCATTAAAAAATTGACTCCCAAATCGTGCCGTGTTCAGATGCAGGTCAGACATTCAAACTTGCTAACACTTTCCTGCAAAGCTCCAGAGTGTGCTGAAAACCCAGGCGAAAACACAGTTTTAGCATAACCGCACTCTGCATGCTGCATTGAAGCACATCACTGAACACCCGTTTGCCGCGCCATGTGCGCGGCAAACGAAGTAGATGGGGCCTACTACTACTACTACTACCACTACTACTACTACTAGTACTACTACTACTACTACTACTACTACTACTACTAGTACTACTACTACTACCACTACCACCACCACCGCCACCACCACCACCACGAAAACCCACGACCACGACCTCTACTAAAACTGCTACTGTCTACTACTACCTACTTCTCGCAACTTCTAAATACTGCCCACTGCTGCTACTACTACTACTACGACTACGACTACGACCACTACCACTACCACTACTGCTACTGCTACTGCCACTGCCACTGCCACTGCCGCTGCCACCACTACTACTACTACTACTGCTACTGCTGCTGCTACTGCTACTACGACTACTACGACTACTACGACTACTACGACTACTACTACTACTGCTATTCCCGGACTTCGCTCGGTCGTTGCAATCGCTTCACACTTTGGTGAGTGGACGTGAGACGTTTTGGAACTTTGCTAAAACAAGCCTAACGCCGCTAATGATGTCTTCTGGTTGGCTGAACATGCTGGAAAGCATGTCAGACTGAAGTTTGCTCGCTGCAGTGCATCTGCGAAGAAGCTTGCCAGGGGTCTTAATGAAATTGATGCGTGCTTGACAGAAGATGCAACATGGTAGCTCTTCACCCCAGTCCGGTCTGGCAGCATGACTAAGATGGTGCCCTTCCACATCAGCAACATGTTGGTTATTTTCAAGCGAAGCTTTGATATTGAGAAGACACTAAAGTTTTCCTCAAAACGCCTCTTCATAGAACAAGCGGGCACAAATGTGTTTTGACTTGAGCCATGTCGATCTGTTGCTATTCTTGAAGCAGGTAGTCAAAACGACTGGTACACATTCTTTGCTGTGAAATGTCCTACTGCTACTACTGCTACTGCTACTGCTACGACTACTGCTACTGCTCCACGACTACGACTACGACTACTACTACTACTACCACCGCTACTACTACTACTGCTGTTTCAATATCGGCTATCTCAAACTTTCCACTTCAGGCTGCCCCGCCTCCGGAACCAAGATTGCTGCCAGATACTTGTAATTGCATCTTGGTCCTTGCCTCTTGACTGTTCGGGTCTTGAGTAGTGCTAATTGAAAAGGATATTGTGGTTTGGGATTTCGGCCCTTTGGTTGACATCGCAGCATCCTACGTACTATGGTACGCAGATTTATGTTCCACTCTCCGATTCTTGGAGCCTCCAAACTCCGCACTACATCATCAAACGAAAACCAGACTCAGAGCATCTCAGAGCTATGCTGGTTTTAAGATTGAAACCTTGAAGTTTTGCTCAGGGCAATCATGATATCGATGTTGGCTATTGCTAGCCCGACGTTGACCTGTCCTTGAATTAGGCTCCGTGATTCGCGCCCGCTGAGTTGTGCGGGCGGGTTCTGGAGGACTCAGAATGCTGCCTCAGGGACACAGGTTCAGTTAGGATTGCCGTATGCAATGACAAGGCATGACATCCGGACGGATGTGCACTCTTTTCAGTTCTCTAGGAGGTTGGCGAGGCGTGCTGCGGGTAGCGGCAATGCTTCGCTGGTGTGCCTGTACTAAGCGGGAACCTCAGTGGGATAACTCGAATAATGCACACAAGCAAGGGATGAGAGGATCTTTCCCCAGACTTTGAAAGCCTTTCTAAAGTTCAACCTGAGATTACGGCTTGCAGCTGCGCGGCGTGCCTTCACTTCATCCGCGGACGCGGAAACCTGGGTTCCAGCACAAGGCCGCATCTCTTCGTATGATGCATCTGCAGAATCGTTAATTCCGCTGCGAAGGCATTTGAACAATGTGCAGACCGGCTGCATCAGGCAACATCTCACGATGGCCGAGCTGAAATGTGCTGGACAACCCGGCTTGATCAGCTCCACCGTCGTTTGCACCGCATGTTTCAGAAGAGGAGTTGCCAGAACGTGAGCACAACAAGCTCGAACTTGCTTTTTGACACTCCCGTCAAGGCACCAAGCCTCAAGCATCGAGGGCTTGTCAAAGAGGCGGATGACGGGACTGGTGACGCTACACTGCTACACCTTATGGTGAAACGACGAACAACACGGATGCGACGGCTACCGGCAAGTCCTTCAAGTATATATATATATATATATACTGGCTAGAACTACAGGCTCTGTTCAGTGTTGCGAAGAACACATTTCTTGAAGCTGCCGCGGACTGTTGGCGTGTGGCTACAAATTTGCACTGAGAGTGTGATCGGAAACAATCAGGCAAGTTCCGTGAATAATAACAACAATAATAAGATCAATGCGATGGAACGGCTGTCGTAGGTTTAGTGAGATCGTGCAAATCTGCTGTCCGTGCGATGGCCGATCTTAATGCGGCAAGACGAACTGCTTAACAGACAATGACAGACCACATCGCATGCAAGGCTTCTAAAAGTCAGCAGTGTTCCACTGCAGTTGCCGAACCCCAGACTAGCCTTTGAACCAAACTTCTCCATCACTCCAACATATAATCGTCTCGTTTCCATTCTTGGAAACCACCTTGGCTCTGCAGAGAGTGTACCAACAGTTTACTAACAGTACAAGGCAGCAGCAGACACGAGACGACGACGACGAAACAACAATCAACCTTACTCACAAATAAGCTGATGATTCTGACAACGACAAATCATGAAGGCCACCATCATTACCATCATCATAGCACCAGAATACGTAGTGCTTGGAAACAAGGGCTTGCACTTTGTGTTACCGCATCACTTCTCAGCAGTGATGCCGAGCGTCTCCACTATGGGTCTTGCCTTCGAGAAATATACTTACCCGGAAAGAATCCACCTGCAATCAGAGCTGGAACTGTTTGAGCGCTCCAGGCAACACCGCAGGCTCAAGGGTCCCGGCCTCTTTCAGCTCGCATGGATCATGGTTGAATCCAGGCACCCAGTTCATCTTCTCCTCCTGCCAGTTCCAGTGCCTTAGTGACCTGGTGCCTTCTGATTGCAAGGCAGAATGCTCCAGCCTTGATGTTGCCCAAGAAGACATTATCCCCTTTCCTAAACCAGGGGCCATCGAGAACACCTCCCATGAACTGAGCCTTGGTGCGATGCTCTTATGCACAACGATCGATAAGTGAAGCACAAGAGTGTATCTCGAGAAGGAGAGGATCTGCGCAGACGTCTGGTAAGCATGCAACAAGGATTCGGACGCCGATACACAGACTGGCGGTTGTCCGCCACGGGCGAGCAATTTCTGTCGTGCTGTGGTGAAAGTGGACCATGGATGGGCTAGCCGGCAGCAGAACGCGTTGGAGGGGTGCGAGCGGCGGCCAGCAAGGGACTTGGACAAAGCAACGCAGATGATGAAGGTCCACCGACCACCGACTTGACACACGCACACACACACACACACCACGCCAGAGCCGGCTGAGGAAAAAGGTCAACATCATGCGAGTGAGACAGAAGAAAACCAGCGGAGACAGAAGACGGAAAAATGACAACAGTCCGCTCTCCAATCCAAGTGCGTTGCCTTTGCGGCTTTGACCTGGTCGGCTAGCACTGGGACCTTACGAGCTCATCGCTGCTGAAGCTCGTGCTTTCATGCTTCGACACACTCAGTGAATCCCAAGTCGCGGAGGTAACGTCAATGTTGGCAGATTTAGAAGACTCATCGTCCTCGCATTTGCAGATGCCCTGACCCATGGCGACCTCAGAACAAGATCTGCTGCCAACTCGAAAGTGAATTAGTAATCGTTAGACTATGGAGCAAGAGTTGCACACCTGGCAATGTTTTGCTTCACTTCGTGTCCAAACGTCTACTGCCTGTGTAACGACGATCTTGCTCTTCTTGATGCATATGTTGTTCTCCGAGCTTTCTCATTGTTGCTGCTGCTGCCGCCACCCGCGCCACTGTGACCTGTTGCTTGGGCAGTTGCTGGTGCGTATGGTCGCCGTAGTTGCCGTTTTCATCCGGCTCTGGCAATGCACTGAAGTCCTGTTGCCAACGATTTCGAAGGAAGAGCCTAATAACTTCTGATCGCACCACTGTGGTCCTTTGTATTCTTCTGTCTCTATACTAGGGTAAGTACCAAGAAAGTTCACCGAATATGTCGGCAAGACTTATATAAACACAGTAAACTCCCATGTTACTGATGTGCGCCTGATGCACGCCGCATATCGATGAAGTGCTGTGACGCCCAGATGCAACCGCTTCTGCTGGCTGAGCTTCCAGCTTTTTGTCGCAGGCTACAAAATAAGCAAAAGTCAAGCTCGAAGTGGCGCGTTTTCTACATTCTTGATGGCCTTGAGCCAGCAACTGTAACTATGCCAGATCCAGGATGATCCAGGATTCGTTCAACCGTTGTTGTGCATCCTGAGTCGGTTTGGGGACCGAAGAGGACACGCTGCCCTAAGCAGATTTAACTCCCCATCGTGCGCACTGACAATGTCTGTACAATGGTCGCGCAGTTTCCTGTCCCTTTAAGACAGGAGTGAACTGCTCATCTACCCAGCAGTTACCAACCGGACCCCTGACTACCATCAAAGCTCTCATGGCCATCAGAGTCCTCCCATTCTAAATTTAGATACCAGAACGCAGAACTGACACAGGTTTACAAAGCGCAAGCAGCAGCAGCAACGGGATAAGATGGAGTCCTCCAGAACCTCCAGTATGCCCTCCTCCTCCTCTTCCTCTTCCTCTTCTACCTCCACGGCCTGCACTGGCGGCTCGTCCGCTTGCTCCGCCTGCGGCAAGTCCTTGGTTGGTGTGAGCTGGGGCACCAGAAAAGCTGAGGTGGCGGTAAGAGATGGACCGGTCTTTCGCTCGCCACGTCCTTTCTTGCCTGCACAGGGCTTTGAACTACTCAAGCTCGAAGCTGGCCGCCGCTGGCCTGGATGCGGGCTTGGATGGCTGCCTGCAGCCTTGATGACATGGCAGCAATTTGCAAACCCCGCCTGGCTTGCGCGTAAAGCAGCATATGCAACTGAGATTCCTGTCGCCCACACTTGCCGCTTGCCTCGGGTGGGGGTAAACAAACAAATCTCTGTCGCTCCAAGCGGCCCAAGCGAATCAAGTGCGCGTGGCTTTTGGGCCCAAAGCCGTGCATCAGCCGATCAGCCAATCAACTCTAAACCCTAAACCCTAAAACCTAAACCCCTAAACCCCTAAACCCCTAAACCCCTAAACCCTAAACGCCCAAACCCTAAACCGACCACGCGATCAGCCGATCGGCTGCTGCGCAGTTTGGAAACCCACTTGCGAGCACAATGCTTTAAAATCCTGCAGAGCTGCGGTGGCTCTGTTGGACTGGATGCACTTGGCTGCGAGGGCTCTGCCTGCAAATTCAGCGTCACGGGCTTGGGACAGGTTTGTTCACCATCGGCTGCGGAACTCTCGTGACTTCAGATTGGGAGGTCGCAATCGCATTGCCCTGTTTGGAAAATAACCTTTCAACACCGATGCAGATCATACCTAGCGAAAGCTGTAACCGGCGATAAGTAAGCGCCTCACGTTTTGACATAGAAAAATACTTGTACGAACAAAGCATGCAGGAAAACGGGGTGCGACATCACTGCAGCCTGCCACTGCCAGGAAGTCTAGGGGCTTGCGCCAGCAGTTGTTACCGACGAAAGAATATGTAGATTGTATGCATGGGAGCCTCTTGATCACCGCTGATTGATCGCTGAACCTGTGCCACGCAACAGTCAGGCCAGACTTCTTTGCGCCAACCCAGGGCTGCACATGTCGCATCCCCGTCCTGAACCGCCGGGGCATCCTCACTTCCACTCGGAGGACTTGCAGCGCTTGCATCGCTCGCAAAGATTGGAAGATCCTGCGGGGACACGCAGTTCAGGGGACAAAACGGAAGTGTTTGGTGAGAAACCTTCATTTTGGTCTCGTTGTAGCTGTGGCTGTAAGTCGCAGATTTCCTGTTCATTCCGGCATAGCCCCCCNACCCCCTCCACCCCCCTTTTCCGCGAGGCTCTTTCTGGCGGGAGACCGCCCTTACAATCTCTTCTTGAAGTCTTGCGTTCTTCCGGATACCCCAGGAGTTTCCTGGAAGGTTGCACGTGAGACGTGGGCTGTTTGTGCGAACTTCAGAATGGCCTCTTCGAACTCGCTCTGCAGAGCGCTTCCGATCTCTTCCTGGCTTGCCAAGTTGTACTCGTATAGATATGGGCACTCGCAAAGCCACCCAAAACTGACATGCGCGATCATCATATTTTGTCATGCACAAGTTCTGGGGGTGTTTGTTGGGCTAGCTGGGCCGACGCAGCCCCTGTCCCCAGCCGAATGGTGTGCTACTGAGAAGGCACAACAGCATCCGACGACATGAAGCAACCGTTGTTCCGGCCTCATCGACGGAGTTCAGCTCCGCGCCCTCACTGGGTGCATGTCCAGCCTCTGCATCCCAATGGTCCGATTCCCACCCGTCTCCACATGAGGCTGTTTCTCAACATGGACAGCCAGCACCTAGTAGAATCAGATAACATTGAAAGAACTCTGCTTGCACGAGACTCTCCGACCGCAGGAACCATTCGCTTCATATTCGATGACCTCAACTCCTTTCCTATTTCATCCCACAAGCCCTGACCTGCAGGCTGCCCTTGGGATTCCCTCGGGTAGCTTCGGCTCTTAAGATTTGTTAGATATCCCGGTGCCTGCGTGGCAGCGATCTGAGCCGTCGGAGCCTGGTCATGAGATGTCCAAAGTGCATGCTGGTGCC